>DWQX01000072.1:0-67423 GCA_018245475.1 Pharmacophagus antenor
ACTTATTCTTTATTATATAATATTTTTATTATAAAAATTAAATCTTTTGCAGAGCTTCGAGAAATTGTGCTAAACGTTAACTAATGCAATTCATTCACAATCCGAAGGTTAAATTCCTACAATTTTTCAATCTACTTAATCAGAAACGTCAGTAAAATACAAGTCATGCCCAAATATTATATATTGACCTTCATTATTATTATGGAATAACAAATTTAAAAGACAATATTTAAATCGAGTACTCTGTTTGTATTTAAATTCGGATTACATTTTACCGTTAACAGTAACATACCTTTTACCGCATCGGATGGATTTGGTATAAGAAATATTCCACTAAGGTTTATGTAATATTAAGTTCACAACAATCTGACTTGTTTTAAGTCGGTCAAAGTTTGCAACCCACATTTTGAAGTAGCAAACGGCCGCGCCCCTAGATGACTTGCATAATTTCAAAATAAAACCTTTGAATAGGATGTATAGTTCTTACTATACTTTAGACAGACGCACACTAAGATAGTTTATTACTCATTAATAATATCTTAAATGGTGGTCTCATTAAACTTTGTACCCGGATCTAAAAGTGCATACCATTAAATTAAACGTTTATATGTTTATCTGGTAACAGATCAGATAATTCATAATATATTTTTCCGTGTTAGAGATTAACATAACATCGTTACGTACCTTGTGCAATGAACACACTTGTTACACACCAGTAGCTCTTACGTAACAACAACATCACTGCCAGTGAGTGGATAGCTTAACAGGGATTCATACGTACATTTCGCATAAGTTCATTGACATCGTAGTCGCCGAGCGCGCGGTGGAGTTGCATCGATCGGATCACCTCCTCTTCCATCTGATCAATGTTGTATAACATACCTAGACCGACCAACAATGAAACCATTCCTTCTTCGTCATACATTTTATTGCGTTCTTCTTTGATTCTTCAATATAAAGGAAATATTTATAAGGGTTAATTAGGTTATGAATCACCGGATTCATAAGCCTTGTGACCGTTGAAGTCCTAAAAGTCGTCAATAAGACCAACACGGCAAACATCAATCGAATCCAAAATTATAGTTTGTTCCATATATTTTTTTATAAAAATACATTAATTTCCAATTAACAAAAGGAAAGTCCCTACATTAGTATATAATTATCACATCATTTTACTTACAGTCTCTGCGCAAGCGTGGTTATCGCTCTTTTGCTAATTCTGTTATTACTGCAGATACCAACAGCTGGGAAGATAATCTTGCTTACAGACACACCTTCAGGCATTTGTGTTGTAACCAAAGGTGCTCTATAGTATTTTCTAAATGTTATCCAAACAAGGGATATCGAACATATTAAAGCACTTATCATGATTATTATCCATATTATTCTGTTAAAAAAATAAACTTTCAATTACATAAACCATCCATGTTAATAAACAATTCAATCGAGTGTCTTTACTTGATGTATTTTTCTGTTTCTTGTAAAAAATTTGAAGAAAGCAAATTAACTTTAACCAAAAATTAAAATTAAAAACGTACTCTATACAGTAATAATTTAAGTCTAAAAATCTTTATCATTTTGGACCGCAACAGTTGAATGAACTAGAATGTTCAAAGTGCAGCATAAATGAATAAACGAAAATAACTTTGTTAAAAATATTTACATTACATAACTCAATTCATGTATGTATGTGGCAATAACAAAATCTATGATGTAATTCGAACACGTAAGACAAACTGGACTAAACCGCTCTTCAGTTGTATGAGATTACGATGTGTAAAAATCTAATAAGTGTAAGTTTGACTTAACCAGTACGAACCGTTCCACGTATGATGTACTGTCATCAACCAGATGCTTAAGTCCACTGATAGATGATTCTGCACAATATCCTTTGCCTACCGTTTTAACGCTCTCTTTTACAATTTTAAGTTGGTTGGATCCCGCATCTTTCCTTTGATGGCAATTGTGGTAAATAGACCGTGCTAAAGCTGGTTGTTGTAAATTCGAATGCATTTACTAAGATATATTTGTCCACATACGATATATGAATATGCTACAACATTCACTTAACGAGTGATTTAGTTAGTTAACTTTTTTAAAGTAGGTACTTCAACGACTGTTGTTAAATATTCCATTATTTGATAAGATCAACCCTTTATGCGAGGCTAATTGTTGTGATTGATTGACGCTACGTGCTGACTTATTGATTTGAAATGATATTGATTTCCAAAATAAACGTTGGTAATTTCAACGAAATTATTTTATTTGTAATATTTTGAACAGAACTAAAGGCATGCCGTTTATTTGTCTATTCAGTCGCACAAACCATTCAGTCATACAACACATTACCATATAATGTAATATTAAGATATAATAATACATTACTAGAAATAGCATCAATAGACAAAATATACAAAATAATGCAAGATCTTGTGGGATTCTTTAATTTTTGAATTTATTACACTATTGTTTTACCATCAATTATCTATAGAGTATACTATGACTTAGATCAGGGATGAGCAATCCGCGGTTCGCTTAAAGTTTTTTTCATATTACATAATATATTAATTTCTATCAAATTAATGCATCTAATTCTAAAACCCAATATTATTGAGAAGTGTCCATGCTTGCAAATTGCACGAAGTAATAGAAAGAGAAAGTGCTTGTTTTTTTTTGTTTTAAATACTCATAAGAAGTATGATTTGGCCAGTCAAAAAATTTTAATGTTTGCATAAGCGCTTTGATAAAAATGTTGCTCACCCCAGAATAAAGTTATTAACATAAATGTATTATTAATCGTAAATACATATATGATATAAAAACATCTTTATTTTTCACGGAGAATCCCTTTGTTAATGATGATGGCACGGGGTAGTAGACTTAAAGCTTTAAGTTTTTTAACATAGACTGTGTAACTGGCGATGTATATTTTGGACTTTTATGTTCTTTTGTATTAGCATTATTAACTTAATTTCTATAATATAATACAATAGTTAATCATCAAAAATGGGTACCTTCACATGAAACGGAATCTGTGGGTGGTAATAAACGCCCTAAATGGATATTTATATTTTTTTAATTTATTTTATGTATTTATGATTCTATGTAACTTGCAATATAATTTGAAAACCTTAAAACATATTTCAGCAGTAACGGTATTCATAATGATAAAATATAATAAACCGTTATTAAATATATATTAAACATCGACGTGTCATATGTAAAAAAGAGCTATCAGTTCGTTAAAATCAAAATTTAAGCAGACTATTAAATATATTATGAAAATAATACTTTTACCTAAATTGAAGTTATATTCGACTAAATAACGTCGCAATAAATGAAGTCAATTGCCTAATAACTGAAGGAATATTTACAAAAAGGTATATCGATAATGCTTGTACATATCATAATGGCAATGACCAAATACCACTTCCACCGATGTTATCTTTAGGAGTTGAATAGTGTTTATTCATAAAATAATCAAAGTAGAGCATATATTATTTTGTATACAAACACTTATGTAAAGTAAATATATTATTAGTACATTTATTTTATGTACCACAATATGTATGAGCAGATAAAATGATTGTTGTAAATTTTGCGTCCTTTCTCCGTTTTGTTTTTCGAAACATCACATGACTTTGCGCAAACTAATCTCCATTATACGAAAATAAATTGAAATTCTTATAAATTCCGATGGCATAAACTTGAACGTTTTGCAATAATGACATCCATTCCTATTTAAAATTCAATGTCGCCATCTTTATTGTTACCAGTGAAACAGATGTAGCTTGTGTCTTTTTATCAAAATCTTCTTCTATATCATTATTGTGTGAACTGCCTGATTAATTTAAATCTGTTTTTACGGAATTATACAACAGCAATTAGAGTAGAACAGATATTAAAATCGTTTTGAATACCCTGTATAAAATATCTGTATGATAAAGAGTGTAAGAATTTAAATCATTTGCCAAAAGAGAAGCATCAAAACTCCTTAGAAAAATGCTGGGATTTTTGACTCTATATGTTTTTCAAGTCTTTAAATGTTAATCATAAACTCAGAGTTAATATTTTTATCATATGGAGCTATTTGGGCAATAACAACTACAAATTATGTTAATCAATGTACGAGTATGCAAATTCATTTACTTTCTTATAAATGATATACTCCACTCGTTACATTTTTGTTAAGTCATGTTAGGTAAGTACTTGGAAAAATTAACATCAATTTTTACTATAACCTTATCAGTGCGGTGTATTAAAAATCACTCATCAAATACACATTTAAATAAAAATTATTTTTCTGTTCGAATAAATGATACTCTTTATTAATATAGTTAACCGCTAATGCTACCTCTCTTAATGCGGCATTTTATGAGAAGTCTATATATGATAAAGATCGGACAGCAATTACTAACAATAAAATTTCAAATGGGCAATAATTACCTATAAACGTAGTACAAACAATTTGACGAACCACATGCTTGTAGTTGTAAACATCTGTAAATGTTTTCGACGATCATAGTTGCTCTAATTCTTTTCCTTAATATTTTTATCGACTACTCTTGAAGCTCTTTTTTACTTTCTTGAACTTCAAATTACGCTAATTTATATGTAAATGCATCATTTTAAACAAAAACTATTTCTTGAACACACCAAAAGAATCCATGATGTTGAATTGAATGTACGATTGGCGTTAAATGTATTTTCTAATCTCATATTCTCATCTCAGTCAAATCAGAGTTCGCCGATATATTAGCGGATATATATCATGATATATATCACATATATCAATCGATTTTTTCGGCCTGGTACAATCAAAGATTCGTAATCGATTAAGAACCCTAAACGCGCATAAATTGGTTCATGTTTTCAAGACTTTAAACCAGTCTGCAAGGGGCATCCATAGTACAGATGCAACTCCGTCATACAACGTGGACTGGATTTGGAATCCCAATGTGAATGTCAATGAGGACATCATAGAAGAAACAGAAACAGAGATTGACTGGGACTGGGTGCCAGATGATGATGTCCCACTCATAGATCTATGCTTAAGGCCTGATGCTGAATGATTACTTTTATGATTACAAATAATTACAAAGAAATGAAGATTACTATTATAATAATAGGTACTTCTTTTTTTAATTGTTCTTTAAAAGAATATATCTCAAATAAACACTTAGTAATTCTTTAGTTACTTGTTAAATGTTTTTTTAAATAATAAATCAAGTAATAATTTGATACTCATTTTATTTTACAAATTCCTTTCAAAATTTTAAGCATGTAATCCCCTTACACAATGATATTCGCTTTTTTTTCTTACCCGGGATAAATATCTGATATATATCGGATACATATAAATTAATCGGACTTTTGATATTTATTATAAAAATCGGATTTTTTTGAACCTTGATTCAAATTATAAGTAATATCCACGTTTATGAACAAGGCTTGTTTGTTTACTGAAGCAAAAAACTTGCGAACTGTTGCTCGATGGTATGAAAATCTTGCTTTTCTTTGTGTTTGCTTCTGTCTGATTTTATGTTCATAATCAGATTTAATAGTTTTATAAATAAATTAAAGTAACGATGTTACAGTAACATATTGTGCTAGTACCACACAAGGTAAAGTTTTTATTCATATAAACTTAAATGTATCGTCTAATGTACTCACTAAAAATATGTATAGATTTTTGTTAATATGATGCAACTGAATGAACAATAAGTTCACATAACAGTCAATCATAACTCCGGCATTAATGTCCTGGTTATGACTTTTAAAAGCAAGACATTCTTGTATTGAGCAAAATTTAGATGTTACTATACATACTACATTTAATAGTAACAAACTTTTACCTATTTAAATATAGCTATGATTAATCAAAATTGAAATTTTGAAGCAATTCATTATGTATAATTGAACTATTGTTGATCTATCAAATTTTAAACATTTATTCAATAGTCTCAGTGTTTTTGACCAATATACAAATTAATACTATCAAAATGTTTAGTCTAATAGCAATTTACTCTAATACATCGATCAACCCTGTATATTTCTATCGGTTATAGGCTAATACTTGACCCCGATTTTATCTTATATTAAGTGACAACGAGGCTGTAGATGGGGAAGCGTATTCGCTCAGAATATATCTCTCAGCTTTCACTTGTATGACTGCCAGAACACAGCAATGCTGTTATAGCCGCAGATTGTTATTGAGGTTGGAAGCTAGCCAGTGCGGTTCGAAAATCCCTATCACCAAAGAGACTCCACTACGCCTGTGGCCCGTGAATAGAAACCAGGACTTTGCGATACGATGCAAGCGATAAACCACTACGTCACGGAGGCAGTCCGAGTATATTTGACTTGATATATTATTATAGAAAAATCAAAGTTTTAAACACAGTCATCAGAGCGCCGGATTTACGATTCTTATCAATGTTTATTAGACAGTAATGATAATTGTAAATTTCGGTATTATTTTTCCAAGCTCGCTATAAAAAACAAAGTTTAGCTAGATTATCAAGACAAAATTTAAAAACTATATCGATATTTTCAAAGGTATTTAAAAACCTTTCTAAGTTATAACACCAAACAAATAATGTAATTAACACTTATTGACGAGGCGCATGATTTTGATGAATTTGAATGTTGTTATTGAACAAAAATGTTTTGCGTACTGATTTGTGACGAATTTTTTCTTTATTTTTATTATTTACGGTGACATCACATAACATTTTTATTTCTTAAGTAAAAAAAAACGTATGAATTTGTTATTGCGTCAAATTACCACTATCTCAAGTGTCCGTTAATCAAGAGTTATAATGTTAGTTTTAAAATAGTTATACACTGTTTACAGAAAGACTGTAAATGGTCGATCAGGATTGCAGCAATCCCAGTAGTGGTGGAAGTATGAACGTTCTCTCGACTTCGCTTTTCTTTAGATTCATAGCGTCCGTGCAGCAAGGTAACAAAGACTGACATTTATAAAGTTCATTTAATTAATTCGGTTAAACACAAGTGAGAAGTGAAGTGTAATTTTTGTTTTATTTAATTTTGTACTTATTGTAAGTAATAAAACATTATACACTTATTTTTAACAATTAAAAAAATAATATATAATACATTTAGTTAAATAACTTAAACAATTTCTTTAAACCAAATAAAACCTTTTAAACGTTAACCTATGTTTTTGAGTACATATAAACATTTTAAAATAACGTGTAAAAGTTGTAAAAATCTAAACAAACTTGTCCTTTGAGAAAAAATCTCCTTGCATATAATTTTTGCTTTGGATATTATATTTTTTACAAATCATAATAAAATGTTCTCATAAACTTAAATAACACCAGAATGAACATCAGTTAATAATTTTTTTATGGAGTAAGTACGTACAAAATGTTCGTGCACTTTCACAACGAAATCATAATAAAAATACTCTTCATTATTTTAACTGAATAGATAAAGGAAGCAACACCATTGAATGCTTACTTCTTATCTAAATGTCTTTATAAGTCTCAAATATAAATATATGATAATTTAAAATTTAACGTTACATTTGCCCATGTTTCTAAAAAAATATTACACATCACCGCCATTCACATGGCCGGTGTTTCGTAAATAATACGTCGACGTAGTAATAACTCAACATTGCTGAGAATAATCTCGAAGCAAGGTTTTATAAAAAAATATGAAAAGAGTTTTCGTTAATCTCAATCTTGCCTATTGTTCAACAAAGTAAGCTCGTAGGTATTGTTACGGCACTGTCCTTGTTATATTTTACCCTGTGACCTTACACTAATTCAATTAAGAAATATTACTTTTATTTTGAAAAATAATATAGAAAAAAAAATTAAAACCTTTAAGCATCGTTTTTTAATAAAAGACATTGCATTCTATCTTTCTATACTTTAACAACAAAATGTTCTTAATGTTTTTAAACTTTGTTATTAATCGCTTAATAAACTGATTGTATTCTGCGTAAACCGTTCTTTGTAAAATCATTTTAAATATTGTACCTCATATAGACTGAGTATCTAAACTCTAAATAATTATTTTTCATCAAATATGTGTCACATACGATATTCATTGGACAACGTCTTTTCGTCAAAGGTGCGGCATATGGCATTGAAAAGTCAAAAAAATGTTTCTTACGTATTTACAAAAGTGGGTTAATAGATTATTAGACATATATCCGTTCTGTTTATCCCAGTAGACGCATCATCGAATGAAACCAGTTTTACAACTACTTCTATGTGGGCCTATTTTTTTATACTATTATAGTTTAAAACAAAAAAAGAGATCGTTTTAAAAGATTATATATTACCACACATATTTTGTCCACTAAATATAATATCAACTTTCGAATAAAATTAAATCAAGTAAGAAAAATTGTGATCAACATGTTGTAAATCTAAGAAATAAACTAGGCATATATATATACTATTAGGTTCCATAAATTATCGAAGTAATTTAAGTGTATACGTTTCTACAAAAAATTGCTTAACGATGTAACTAATTTATCAATAAAATAATTACAATGTTTTGTAAAATGAATTTTATGCAAAAGAGCATACTATTGCCTAAATGATTATCTAAAGGATGAACACGTTTGGAAATTAATTGCTCTTTTTAAATGGTTCAGTGGGTGTTTTAAAATTTGTTTGATCAAATAAAGACCCCCAGAGTTTCTTGTTAGATATTCACAGTGGATAACGTACTGTGAACTAGCAGTAATTGAAATATGTCAATTAAAATTTATTGTACACATCCTATTTAATAAAAAGTATTTGAGTTTGTGTTTCAGATTGAGTTTGAATGTTCCTATGTTTGTAATATTATCCAGGTCACTATGAAGATAGTCCTATTCTTGCTGAGCAGCACATATTTGGTGAGCTGCCTGCCGCCGCCCCACCCTGCAGTAGTAGCGGTCAGACGGGAAGAAGAACTACTCCCGCCATATTTACGTAGTCCAGCATTACGCAACCCATATCTACAAGAACTTCTAACGCTGACCAGTGTACTGCACAAAGGCGAAAACCCGGTAAGCAAGTTTTATTTTAAAACAAATTATTTTTATGGACCTTATAGATCGAGATAAGCTTACTGTTCTATCTTACTTACATATGCCCATTGAATATAAAATCAGCCTATTCTAAACAAATAAATATTTTTTTCAATTTTCTCTTTATTAAGTTTGTCTGCACAATGTTTTCTTCACGAAAGACCTTATTGGTCAAAATAGAATGCACAATGTTGTTCTTAAAATGTAGAATTTAACGATTTCGCAACTGAATTGTAGTTCTCGAGCAACAGTGGTATATAATTCGTGTTATTAACATTCCTTTATTTAAAGTGATGTTAGAATACAATGTTATTTCAACATCAATGGAAGGTCTCGTTATATTTATAAATATGTAATATAGAAGTTAGAGGTACAATTTTATAACACACATTATTTTACTAATTTTTTCCCCAGAAGAAAATTCGAGCAATTTACAATTCTTTTGCGTCTAAACAGAATATAAAGAGTTGATAGATAGATTGATACGGAGACAATTTTAATATCGGATCATTATTACCAATCCCAATCTACAATATATTGTATCGGGTATACTTTCTATTTCATTTCTCTTTTATACTTATAGATTAAATGTAATTCAAATAATGTTTTTAAATAATGTAAACCCACTTAAGTAAAGAAAGAGATTTGAGGGGCAACATTTTAGTTATTAAATTATGAAATAAATACATAGTGATGTTTTTATTTGTTTTCTTTATTGTTGAAGGTATTTCAACGTGAGGCAGACGCTGTACCGCGCAGAGAAATATATAACATACTCACTCACGCGGGATTTATTCCGAGACAACCTGGACTCCCTCCTCCTACCTATCACAACCGTCGCAAACATAAATCATCATTTCCACAGCAAATAACTAACAATCCGCAACACTTCGATATACCATTTTTATCTAACACAGATTCATTGCAGTATTTATAATTTTTTATTTAAGGTTGACATTATTTTAACCAAATAACTCATTTTATAGTAAGATAAATAATGTTTTCTATTAAATTGTAAACTATATGCTAATTAAGATAATGTTTAATCGAAATGAGCGAAAGATGTCGTAGGTAGCCTAAATAAAAGCAGGAGAAAAAGACGAATATCTTTATTTTTATAATAAGAGTAGGCAAACGAGCGAGCGGTTCACCTGATGTAGAGTGATTACCGTCGCCCATAGGCAGCCGCAACACTAGAGGAGTCGCAACAGCGTCGCCGACCTTACAGGAGTACGCTCTTTTCTTAAATGCCCCTAAGTCGTATCGGTCCGGAAATACGACTGGCGAATCAACAAGGTGCTTGTGAAGTAAAAACTGCGCTTAAAACGTACAGTATGCTATTGCCACCTATCCAAATGGTGACGATGGAATTTGATGTAGTGTTGTGTACTGCGATGGTGGAATACGGCGGCTGGGATTATACCGAACAATACCTCGGAACATTCCCCGTGGTGAATTTTATATAAAATGCTGAAGGATGCAACATCCCTCCGCTGTCAGAGTGAAGTCTTTGAACCCGTACACTTGATAATCAAATTCTACTTATGATTATTACAGATATTTTAATACCCCAGAGGTTAATGAATGAACATAAAACAACAAATTTACTGCAATCGATGTTAATTCATTAAAAAGTTTATCTATTTGATCTGAATTTCTATAATAAGTGACTTATTATACCAAGATAATAAAAATTACAAATTTATTTCAAGTTTTTATATCATATGATATTATAAACATTGTAAATATAATGTATAGTACATGAATAATAATTTCAATTTCAATGCCGTAAAATATTGTTAACTGAAGAAGATGTATTCATTATATTTCGAAAATTTAAAATTAATATAATTGGCAAATTGCAAAACAAAATTCAATTGAATACAGGATGACTCAAAAGAAAGTTCACATTTAAAAAATCGATAAAAAATGAAGTAAGAAGTTTATTAAAAAAATGTTTATTACCTATTAAAATACACTTTTTTGAATTTCATTTCTTGAAAATGATATCGTCGAAGTGTAAACCGTTGCGTTCACGGCATTCATTTAATCGAGCTCTAAAATTTTCTATAACGGCTCGACATGTATTGTCCGTGATGGCTACCAATTCGTGACGGATATTTCCTTTTAATTGTGCCAAGGAAGTTGGTTTGTTGACATAACTTTTAGATTTAACGTAACCTCACAGGAAAAAGTCCATAGGGGTTAATTGGAACTCCGTGGACGCCAATTTATGTCACCTCTACTGGATATCAATTTGCCAGAAAAAAATTCAGGAACTCATGATAAAGACCTGTAGGACGTGAGTGCGTTGCTCCGTCCTACTGGAACCATGTTCTTTGGTTATAACAAGGAAAGTTTTGCAGTTCAGGTACGAAAGAGTTGTCTAACATCTCCACATAACGGTTCGAGTTCACTGTAACTGTGCGTCCCCTTTCATCTTCAAAAAAGTAAGGGGCGATAATCCCTCGCGCCGACATTTCAGCCCATACGGTCACTTTAGGCGAATGTAGGGGTTTCTGCTGTTTGTGTTTTGGATTAGTCGCACTCCAATATCGACAATTTTGTTTGTTTACATGTCCATTGAGATGGAAATTAGCTTCGTCCGAAAATAATATGTTGGTAAACGTTGAAAGTCATCTGATTTACGAATTCAAGCCTCTGCCCATCATCATGAGGCTTTAATTCTTGCACTAATTGAATTTTTTTGGGGTGCAGCTTTAAATCTTTCTGTAAAATGCGAAACAACGACGATCTATGCACGTTTCGAATCGAAAGGTCTGGGTTGTCACGAACAGATTGAGAAACACTGTCTATGTTTTCGACCTTACTCGAAGGCCTTGGACGACCGGATTTTGATTTTTCCTGCGTTGAACCGATCCCTTCAAAGTTTTTGACCCATTCATCAATGAGTTTCGGGCTTGGCGCATCATTTAAATGTGGAATATAGCAAAATTTTCTACGCCCTACAGTCGCTGAATAACCGTTTTTGTAAAAGTCGCGTACGCACAACGCACGGTTCGCTCCCGAAAAACTCTCCATAGCGACTAAATTCCCAGATGCTAGGCTACTGAATGACATACCCCCCGCGCCCCTCAGAATAGTTACGTCCACGCAATAACCAAAACAAATGTCACCTTTCTTTTGAGACACCTAGTATTATAGAATAGAGAATATTACTGCCATCGCCTTGTATAACTTGTAAATATTTAATGTGATAATCAATGATTGCGTTTTGGACTATCCTTGAATATTATACTCGTTGTCACGTCATTACACGATGCCATTACGACGTATAAAATATTAAAACATGTACTATAATTGCATAAAACTGGCTTTAATTTTTTAATTCACGTCCAGCATGCTGTTACCTAACCCGTTAATTTTTTGATGTTTAAAATGACAAATACCTCATGTAAAGCACTTGTAAAAAACTATTGTTCTTCCTGCACCTTTGCGGGCGTTCATTTCATTGCTGATGAAACCAGGCACTGGTCTGAAAGGTAAGGCCCCCAAAAACCCTTAATCTAGGCAGAATGGACGAAAATGTGATGTTATCAATATCCTACATTCTAAAAAAGGAAGGTGGTAGTTGAAGTTGTTCAGGTAACCCGGAAAATTATATACAAAACTTGTTTGCTACTTATTGTGTGACAATGTAGATGTATAACAGTGCATTATTTAAACTGTCTGCTAACAAAATGATTTGTGACTAATATAAAAGCTATTGTAAGAATATAACACTTAAAATGCAATTTGAAAACCATACTGAAAACACTAAATTTAAGAAGTTTTGAACAGGTTGCTTTGGGTGATACTTGTCATTCTCTCATGGTATGGATCAGCTCTGTTGATAATCGCAGCATGGAACGCCTTTGTATCAAACCCGATTAGTTTTGGTGTGGAGACAACGTATACCGACTGGGACACAAAGTTGCCAGCAGTGGCAATTTGTGAAGCGAATAATAAATTTATGATTTACAACGTTTCTGATACGTTAGTATGATTTCAACAATATATTAAATTATAAAAGATAGAACATAATAATGAACTAAAGCTTAATATGTTATGTCTTAAATATATTCTGGGTTTTATTAATATTTTTGTGTAATATTAGAAACTATGGGGACCCAAAAGCAGAAAACAAAATAAATTTCGAAATAGAAAGGCAAAAAAAACAAATGTGATATATATATATATATATCAAATTTCTTTTTTTCTTTTGTGGAAACAAACAATTAACTTGATCACAATAATAAGTTTTTAAAATAAAAAAAATGCCAATTTTCTCTCTTAAATAGTAGTTATACATTTGCATTAATAGATAATGTAACAAATATTGCAGAATCTGGACACCCGACCACCTATTGGACCTGGAAGATGCACTTAAAGATGTAGCATATTTCCGCGGCTCCTGCTACAGACTTATCGACGTTTGTTACAAAAACAATAACCCGGATCCCTTCTGCCAAACATCTAACTACAGTTACTACGCTCAGCTGGTCCGAAGTGAATGTCAAAAAATTCTGAACAATTGCTCTTACAATGACAAAAGTTTCGACTGCTGCAATTACTTTCAACAGATACAAACGGATATGGGGACCTGTTTCATTATAAATTCTATACAAACTATGTAAGTTAAATATCACTCTTATATACTTCTCCTAATGAATGACTCCTAAAGCTCTCTGAAATATAGGTTATCCATAAATAACAGAAGCGCATAGCTGTGGTAGCTTAGAATCTATCTTCTTATTCTATGAGTATTTGTATAGTAAGTAGTAGTATGACTATTTTAAACCTACTTGTGTAAGATAATAGCAACCTATTCAACACCTTTTTCGGTTAATTCTTTAACAGCCAATTTATTAGAACTAAATCTATCTGTATTCACTTTTAAGCAAATTACGTAAGCAACTGTTAACAGAGATGGCTTTTTTGGCCATAAAAATGGAATAAATTATTTTTGTTGAAAAGTATATTCTGAAAGTCCCGAAAATATACAAAGAGTGTAGTTTTCGGGGTTAACAAGGTTATCACAACTTTTCTTTAAGTAGAAAAAAAAATTAACACTATTAATTCATTATTATTCTTCGCTTTCAGCAAAACTAATCTATATAAGATGGTTATTAATATGAAACAAAAAAACGCCGTGCTAAAATTTGATGTTATGTTACCTTCTATGGTAAGAGTAGTAACTAGGATAGATAGCTTTTGTGATTACTATGGAAGTAAAAGTATAGATAAAAATATATGTTTCGATTTACTGCTTGTTAGAAATTAAATGCTAATAATAAACATAATTAACTTAAAACTATATTAAGATATACACATTGGGAGAAGAAGAAGTACCTACTATTACATCCACACAATATTCTACTTTGAAAATTAAGCTTGGACATGGATATCGGTAATTAAAAATAATCCGTTTTTTATTATACCGTATGATTAAAATTTTGTTTGTTTTTTAACATCATATTACTCGTCTCGGACACTTTCTATTCTACTTTGACTGCCTCCGGGGCGCAGTGGTTTACCGCATGCCTTGTAATACGGCTTGATTCCTAGTAATTGTAGTGGAGTCTGGACTGTAAGGGCTAAAAGTATTCTGGGCGAACACATTTCACCAACTACGGCCTCATTGTCACTTACTATTATGTGAAATTAAGGTCAAGTATATCCATAAGCAACAATAAAGTGATCCATAAGCGATAGAAAACATAAAAAAAAACATTCTCTTACAACTAAATTGGAAAAGGCGACATGAAAGGTATTTATTTGTACAAAACATATTTTTCCATTTAATCTAATTATAGTAGTAGAAATATTCCCAAACAACTATAACAATAACTTTTTTATATATTTTACAGGAAGATGTTAATGCTTTCACTACGAAAAATATCATAGATGTTAGTACAGTACAGTTGGAATGGTGGTAGAGTATTTTAGAAGCCGCTTCGCTTGCTCCCGCACTCTCTGTGTCAATCAGCAGGCATAACAGCAATGCAATGCTCCAGCAGTCGTACATACGGAAGGCATAATACTCTGGTTGAACACGTTTCACCATCTACGACCTCATTTTGACAACATCGTGTAAATTGTTAGCCCATGGCCGATAAACAATAAGAAAATTATAATAAAAACTTTTTTTTTCACAGCATATAAAACTCATAAATGTTTTAATTAATTACAGACGTCAAGTTACAGTAAGAAATATCGAGAACGATCCACAAGTTGTGGAGACAACAAAGGAACAGCGCGCTTGTCGCTTCCATTACGAAAACAAAGATGGTCTCTACCCACACTACTCATACAGCGCCTGTACTGTGCTATGTCGCAAACAAGCACAAATAGAAATGTGCGGTTGCAATGATCATTTTATGTTGGGCACCAGTAACTATTATATTTCTATAAAATGTTTTAGGTGTTAAGTCTTAATAATATTCACAAAAGACATATTTTACTTACTAATATTAGATGTAACAATAGTTTTAGAGTAATATGTAAAAAAAATCATAAAATGATACTGAATATTTATGTAATGATTTTAAATCATTATATGAACATTTTAGTACGAATATTCGCATAAACTTACAAGAACGTAATAACTGATGTCAAATTAACTAAATATTATTAAGTGCCTATATTTAAATTTGAGTTGTGTATCCTTGCATATGGAATTGGCGTTTTGTCGTACTTGTCACTTTGATCTCAAATGTCTCCTCTTCGGTTATGAATTCCAATATCAAATTTATACAGCTATTTACTCATGCATTTGTTTTTCTAAAACCGTAATCTAAACCAAGCCCTGTGAACGAACGGAGTCCAAGGTTGATAATGAAGAATTGAATGCTATTATGGAAGCGGATTCATCGTAAACCACGTCCGAGTTAGCTGCATGCTGCGATGTTAGTGACAAAACTGTTTTAACCCACTTGGAGCAAATTGGGATGGTGAAAAAGTTTGAGAGGTGGGTCCCTCACGAATTATGAGAAGCAAATCAACAAACGCGCGTAAACTGCTGCGTTACATTAGTCAACCGACATAATAATGAAGAGATTTTAAGTCGAATCATTACCTGTGATGAAGTGCATCTTGTACGATAATCGGAAACGCTCATCCCAATAGCTGAACCCTGGCGAACCAGCCTAATCCTGCCCCAAGCCAAAATTTACTCATAAAAAGTTACTTGGGAGCGTTTGATGGACTAGTGACGGCGTTGTTCACTTCATCTTTCTTAAATCTAGCCAGTCGATTACGGCAGATGTGTATTGTCAGCAATTGCAAAACATAATGAAAATCTAGCTCCTAAACAACCGAGGCTGGTCAATCGTCGTAGGTCACTGCTGCTTCAGGACAACGCTAGACCACACACTGCACAACAGATAATTACTTAATTAGAAGAGCTTCAATTGGAATGTCTAAGAAATCCACCGTACTCCTCGGACCTACCTACAACAGATTACCATTTTTTTTTAAATTTGGATATCTTCTTGCAAGGGAAAATAAATCAACTCCGATGGGACAGTCCAAAGCGCCTTCAAAGATTTTATTGATTCCCGTCCGAATAATTTTTTTAGTAAAGAGATCAATAACCTATGAGATGGCTAAAGTGCAAAAATAGCAATGGTACATGCTTTGATTAAATAAATATACAATATTTTGAAAGAAAACGTTAGGTTACTCCCTTACAAAACGCCAATTTCATATGTTAGAACCTAATATTTTGTAAACGTAATTGTATTTAAGATAACTATTAGCTTTTGTCATAACATTGTGTATCATAGGTGCATCTGAACACTGTAATATATCGGGAATGGTTTGCTTACACACCCATGAAAGCCAACTGACATCATTGAAGCCAAGCTGGGCAATTGGCCGCCACGGTATGACGTGTGATTGTCTACCATCGTGTGACGAAACTGAAATAACTATAATCAAGGACGCTGTTAGCTCGTAAATATATGAAACATGTTACATTCATATTACAAAATTCTACTGCCATTATATTAAATAACGTTCTAAATTATAAATTATTAACCGACACGACGTGATGGAGGTTCTCCATTGGGCGCGTATCTTTCTTAAGAAAGTATATCTCGAAATCTATCCCTTAAAAATATTAAAACTTTGGACCTTTTCATAATTTCTCTTAAAAATAAGTTATTTTGAGATTTTATTTGTCACTACACGTTTCTAGTTGTGGCTAAATTGGACGCTATTGTTATAGCTAGAATGTATTTTCCATAGTTATATATTTGGTGCGAAGTCGACTCAAACAATAATTGTTAATTTTAGGCACAAATACAATAAAAAGAAGGCCGTCGTAGAAATAGTACTTGCATACTTACCTACTGAACGATTTAAAAGAAACGTAGTAAGAAGTCGCATGGATTTAGTAGGTAAGAGATATTAAACAAAATTGAGTAACTCACAAACTTATTGCATAGAATACCTATATAATAAATCTGCAATTATTCGTTGAACAAAATGTATAGTAATCAAATATGACGTTATACTCATCTTTGTGTTATGCATCATAATATTTCACCGATCGAAAACGTGTCTCCCTTCCACGAGACCAGCTTACTTATACATTTCATCGCAGCAAATCTTTCTGCTCTCGTGCAATAATAATGTGCAATGATTACTGTATACCAATATGAAGGGCACTGTGGTAACATTATTTAATAAACGAAATTTAACATGTCTCAAGGTGACGTTTGCAATATGGTCCTATTTAAACATTATAGATATCGCTTACAAAAAGTTCTGCTCATCTTGTGTTTTCCTTGCATAAATAAAAAAATAAAATTGTTGTTTAGTATCAGTTGGAGGGACGACGGGACTATTTGTCGGTGCGAGTTTACTTAGCTTTGTTGAACTAATTTTCTATTTCACCGTACGATTTGTGGGCAATTTTTGGATTCTAAGACAAAGAAATAACGAATAATAACGAATCATCTCAATTCAAAAGATACAAAACCGATACAATCGGACAAAGATGCGGAGAGATTAGAATTTTTAGAAGCAAAGAAAATAATTTATAATTAATGTAGCATACACATATGTGTAACCTAGGTAAACTTAACCTAGGTAAGTATTTACTAGAACCATCCTGAAATTCACACAGCATGAGCTTAGTTATTAAACGACAACTTGTTATTCAGTCATTTTGAAATCTAAACAGCACACATTTGTACATATTTACGTAATATATTCAATTAATTAGCTTTTTATTAAATCTTAAAGAAGGTAAAATTGTAGTATTCGTGTTATTGTTATTACCCCCTTTTAAATCCGGAGAATATTAAATAAAAAAATATAACTAGAAAAATCTTATTCGATATTTTGTAGTAAATCTAATGGCTTGCATTCAGATGTGAAATTAAACATTTGTATCGCCAAACTTAAGGCACTTTTGGACTATAATATAAAGATATTTTTAAAGAAAATAAGAGAACTATTATAGCCAACCGATATATCGTAATTGATGATAGTCGTCTTCGTAAAGAGTTGAGAATGTATTTAAATTTAAACAGCTTCCATGGCGTGATGGTTTACCGCTTGTTGTTGAACACGGAGGTCTCTGATTGGACTTCTGGCTTGCGTATGTAGTAAAGTTTGGATGATTAAATAAAACCCTACCAGAACTTTACCGCCTAGCTAGTTGCCACACATAATACCGCCGCCATAACAGCATTGCAGTGTTCTGGTAGTTAAACACTAGAAAACCAGTGTATTCGGATCAAATACGCTTCACAACATCATGTGAAATTATGTTATCCCATTGTCGATAACAATAAAATATATGCTTTTCTGAAAATAGTAGAACCACTTTAAATGCGAAAAGTAAATTTAAAATGGCCACTATAAATGCCTTCATTTAATTAATAATCACGCTTTCTACAAAATTAAGTAAACCAGCCTTCTGACGATGTCATTGTATTAGACGCAAGGGCTCACTTAATAATATTATACTTAAACAAACTCAGCTCAAACAAAGCATCACTGGTCAATACAAAACGTTTTAACTCGGAAGCCATAGTAACTCGTAATTGTATGATAACCAAGCTGTTAAATATTTTTAATTAAGTTAATTGTTATAAAGTCAAGTAAATTGTTATTAATTTAAATTTCCTCGTTCGACTTGCTTACTATAACAACGCTATATGTTTACTTGTAAAAAACAAAACTATTAAAAATATCATCCATTTTTTTTACTTTCACTTTAACCAAAAACGTTTAAAACCGATTGAGATTATTTCACAGAAACTAGTGTATATAGATAAATAACTGAAATTTTAACTTCTTTACTCATCAAGTCCAACTATAGCTCCAAAATCTGCTGCCACCCTAATAGCTTTAGGTATCGATTTTGATGAAAACAAGAGAGACGTGAATATACTTCCACGCTCTTCGAGTTTGTCGCATAAACATCAAAAATGGGCCTTATTTACCGGCGAGCGCAGTAGTACCACGAATTCTCACAATGTTCCGCTTATCCTAGTGCAGAATACGAAAAGAAATATTCGCCAGAGAAGTTATTAAGTTAATTATAAATACATTTTAAGTGTGATGTGTTTACAAAGTGAAATATGATTGTGGTAAGTGTGCACTTGAACATTTTTCAGCCGACTTGCGCAAGATAAAATGGTTATAAAGTTTACTTTTATTCAGAGTATAGTGCAAAAAAATATAATAGTAAGACATTCTTATTTTTATTTATTTTAATTTTCTATATTGTACATAAAAGTATAATTAAAACTCTGTGTTTATATAATACATAAAAATAAAATGATATAACTTTTTAAATGTTTACTCTTCGGTACTATACGTAATATTCACATAGATGAATACGTAATATTTAATATTCACAACTTAGGTAATGTTTTTATACCAAATGGGAGCTTTCATTAGTTGTAGGTATCTATTACCAAAAACCGTCTTGGTTTGTACCACCAGACCTCTCTTCCATTATTGTGTTGGTTTTAAAGATGTAATTATTAAATTATTGTGGTAGCGTTTTATGTCTCAAGGTGGTGGGCGTATAGATTTTACCGATTAACCAGTTACTTCGTGATAATTCTAATTTTTTTATTCATTGATCTTAATTACATAGTTTTTATAAAGAATTAGCTACTAAATTTTTGTACAGTTTACTACAATGAAAATTAAATCTTGAAACTTATCGGAATATCCTTTATTTAGCTTGTTAATTGTCTTTTTTATGGATTATGTTGCGTATAGATATATTAAATATGTCGAGCGAGCAACGGGAGAACGGGTCGCCGCTGAGTGGCGTGCTAAGCACGCTCGGCGGCTCCGAGGCGTGCGGCGCGCGCTGGACGCTGGGCGCGCTCTTGTTAGCGCCGCTGGCCGCAGCCAACTCCAGCTACTGCGCTGTACCCGCTGTAATGTTACTCGCGGCCTTCACTACCTTCGCCAGTAAGTTATTAAAAAAATATGTTCATGACTTACAAGAGTTCTATATATAACTTATTGACTCAAGCGCTACTTTGAGGAACTCCATAACTTAATAAAACAAAAAATATTTTGCTCATTCTCTCTTCTTTTAAACACAAATATTACGACTAAATTACGTCGTCGACATCGCCCTGTTAACGAATAACATTTCTCTTCCAAATGCCTCGTTATAGTAGCAAAACGCGTTGAGAATGTAACGTATTCGTAGTACTTGCGGGTAAAAAAAAGGAAATTAACAAAATATTTTTTCATTTCATTAATTAAAACTCTATGTATATATTAGCCCAAAACCTACAGTCCGTATCCTTTCAGTATATAGAATAAAAAAATTATATACTACATCTAGTGTCAAGGATAAAATAAAATCTTTCCCAAAAATACACGGTCGTATATATCTAAGTAATTTTAGGATGCTGAATGTAATAACTTTTAAAGAAAACATCTTTTATCAGATTGGGGCTAATAATGTCTTGAATTTCATAGGATGTTAAGGGACAATGCAGCCATAGATGGTGAAACATACATATATTGATAGCTGAAACCTTTTACGTTTTCTTATTCCTTATGATTTGCCGTATTTATATGAGAAGGCTTTAGCAAGTTATTTGTTTCTAATAGCTTGCGCCGAAAAAGATTTTTAGAAAACAAAAATCATGTCCATACTACACATATTCTTTTAAATAATTACAACCAAACATGTTACCTTTACCAGGTTACGATCCATTCATATAATTAGCCTCTAATTTTATTTTCCTCATTGCTTAATTTGTCTATTAATGTGTTACAAAACCAATTAAACTAACACTAAACATTGGTCCTTTCCAGCGATTACATGTAATGATTTAAGAAGAGTTGCCGAAATCCTTCCGCCCCTCAAAACATCTAGGGGAAGAAGAGAGAGAAATTTGAGATCATTCGCAGACTTCATGGCAATGTGGATGTGTTTCCTGTCGCATCTAGTGGCTGTAGCTGTATGTGCGAGAATCCTTAGTGCCACAGCCGATCATGTCACCGGAGGACGGACGAGGAGGTGGCTATTTGGCTACGAGACACGATCACTTGGAGAACCGTGGCCTGACGTGATAGGTGTTACTGTGGTCATGGTTGTTTGCGCCATGTTCATGTGTGGCCTTGAGGTAAATTTGATATAAAAAGAACTACTTAGGTGTACCCTATTAAACATAGTCAAAAACAATGAAATGTTGGTACAAATAACTTTAAAATAAATACTTAGTCTTGATAATGTATTTTAATACTTGACAACATTATACTTTTCATGTTGCACCAAATTTTAAAACAAAATTGTAATGCTTTTTATCGGTAATGGGCTAATTTATCGGTAATTTGACGTCGATTTCACCCGATGTTAAGTAACAATGAGGCCATAGATTGTGGGTGAAACGTGTTCGCACAAAATACTTCTCGCTCTCACATGTATTACTGCCGGAACACAGCAATGCTGTTATGGCGGCAGGTTTACATTGGGGATGGTAGCTAGCGATGCAGTTTCTGAAAAACATTACCACCATCCAAACTCTACTTCGGTGGCCCGGGACTTCCGTGTTACAAGGCAAGCGGGTAAACCACTGTGCCACGGAGGTAGTCATGTGTAGTAGTATGCAGGCAGTTTAACTTTAAGTTTATTTAGTAAAATGTTAAAATGCATGATATTTGTAAAATATTTTGTTTAGGTAAAAAATACATATGAAGGAATTGATATATTAAATTGGTTTCAGGAAAGCATGATGTTCACCTTTATGTTGTTAATTCTACTGTATTTATTCAGTCAATGTTTTGCTATTTTTGGTCTGATTAATTTAGATATTGGAAGTATAAAATTACCAATACCAATTACTATATATGAGGTAATCTTTATTTTTTAAAAACTTGATTTATACACAACAATATCATATCATCACTAACACAACTTGTATCTCAATCTGAAATCCATTTTAATACTATATTTACCGACTCATTTTTATGGATTTATTTCGCGTTTGTAGTAATTTTGTGCATTATTGTATTCCTATTTTTCCTCTTTTACAGTAAAATTTATAAAATAAATTTCCAGAGGCAATGCAAAAAATAAAAAAGTCAAACGCATTTTAGTATACGAAACTTTTTATCTAGGGTTGTCCGTCGAAATTATCCGGTAGATCTAGTGTTAAAATATGGAAAAAAATAACAAAACAAAAAATATGTACTATCATTTCGAATCCTGTTTAATGAATACCAAAAGTTAAAATGATGATATTTTTAAGCTTTTCGCATCAGGAGCACCAATAGCGTATGCCTTCAGCGTAGGCTTACCACCAAAACAGAAAAGTGAGGTGAAAAAAAATCTATTTCTCATAATCGGTCTTCCCACCTTAATACTTTGTGGCCTTTGCTTTCTTTATACAAATATGTTAAAAGGGTAAGAAAACATTTCAGTTATTCAATTTGTTTTTTGCGATCATTTTAAAAACTTATTGCATTTTAATATAAAGGTAACTATTCTGAAATATCGTTATTTCCGAAGTAGACATTACGTTATTCGTAATGGTGCACAATAATTTTTTATGTTTAAAAATAGATGGTTAGCATGAACAATGATCCCCATGAAACTTGATTCACAATGTAAAAGTTTACATGCTGCTATACCAACTAGTAGCAAGTAACGTCAAAGAAAGTAATTAAAAAAAACCTGGGTGAAAAATACATATACGTGCCACTTTTTATGATGATGGGTCCAATAGTTTCTGACTATCGTAACTTTTTTTAGCGTTAATTTTTATATACCAAAGATAATTAAAATTATGACCTGAACTAAAAATGTTCATTATCCATAGAAACAGAATAGACGTAGCATTACCCGTAACTACCCTACTAGAAGCGCGCGCCGCAGGATGGGTTTGTCCTCTCTTGGCTGGTATTACCGTAGCAGGAATATGCCTAGCACTCACAGAACTTTGTCCATTACTATTTTTCGTGCTAGTATTACTAGCTTCTCCAGAATGGAAGGTGCTAACGAGATCAATGACATACGAAAGTGCTACTACCGGGAGTCCCGTTTTAGCTGTATTTACAGCAGGTACATGTTTTAATACTTAATAATTAGACAAAACTTTTTCAAGCTTATAGATTTTAAATGATTTTTGGCCAGTTCATATTTTTTTTATTCTCTTAAATTATTTTATTCCTTAGTGGCAGAAAGTCCCATGGGAGAAACTTTATATTTTGCAAAATTTATTGTACACTACCTAAGAAGCTATTCCTTTATCATAAATAAAAAATTATAAGAAATTTAGTGATATTATATATAGGAAACAGTGACATTGCAATCTTTGGTTTCAACATATTATTCTTCTAGGAAGTTTGGCAGCAATACTAGCATTTGCTTGTCCTCTATCACACATGATAACTTTGATGAACGCTAGTCACTTATTCGGAATAACTATACAAGCTTTCCACTTCATCATCATGAGATGTGTGCCAACTAAAGAACAAATGGAAGCGGGAAGTAAGGTTTTGAATGTTCCTTTGTGCTGTCTTTCACAAAAATGCATTTTATAAACAAAAACATTAATAACAATTGCTTCTCCCAAATTTTTATTACTTTATTATTTATCGTTATACGAGACTTTTTCATGTGATTATGTATTTAATACGTTCTATTGTTTATTTTTACAGATATTGAATACAAACGCCTTGGAACGGAAGGAACTTCACGGATAGTCCAATCTACTTCTATGAAATCTAAACGCCATTTGTGGTTTATTCCTTCTGCAATACGCCACACAAAAACATTGGAAAGCATTAAATCAAAAGTAACAAAAGGTATAGTAACGTCTTAATAATAAAAATAACACGACTACTTCATTATTTCCTTTTCTTACACCTCTACTTTGGTAACTCGTGAAAATATCTGTTGTATATTTATATTTATTTGTTAAATTGAACTATTGATTGATTGCAGTCTTGGTAAAATGTATAATAATTATCTCAATTAAATTTTAGAGACTGAAGACCGTGAATGCTTACTTCTCGATGAATATGTAGGTGGTCCTGCTGAAGACATAGAACAGTCATCTAGTGGTAACAACGGTGGAAGACAAATAGCAGTTGAAGAAGAAATTAATGACGAATCTGATATAGACGTTAGTGAACCGGATCTTTCGTCTGGTGATGATTCTACAGATATTGATGCCGTTGTTAAAGAGTATAAAGATACTATACAGGTATGTGTTAATTACACATTCCTACGTAAATTATAAAAACGCCTTTTTTTGATTTAAAACATTTAACAGATTTATTAAGTAGCCATATGAGAGTCGGACTCGTAATATGAAGGTTTCCGTACATTATAAATAGAGTTTGTACACAAGACAGGTAAATAGTTAAGTGAGTGTCAATGATATATTGAAAAATGCCTTATTGAAAAACTTTCGTTTTCCTTTTCGATCGTATTTTTTAAATAACACGGAAAACGGTTCGGACGACTCTTTACATATATACACTCCAGTCCTCAAAAATACAGAACAATCAATATTGATTAACAGTATATTTTAATGTACTTGAAATTAATTTCGTTCTTCATGTGTTATTTACCAGGTAGTAACGTCTATACCAGAAGCAAACACACCTGCTCTTCCATGCGTCCACGGTGCTCGGTGGTCGGCGGTCGGGGCTGTTATACAAGTGATAGCTAACGCATTCTTAGCTGTTGCATTTTGCGACGAGGCCTTAAGACTACCTATGGTTCTTACCGGAATACCAAGTAATACTATCTATAAATTAATAAAATTCATTCAACGATTACGTTATTTATGTAGGATTTTATATATTTTTATTTTCAGTGTGGTTATGCGGAACATGCATCTGTATATGGCAGCCTGCACATAAACTTGGTATAAAAAAGGCACAGAGTATTGAAGGACCAATAACAATGTCAATGGCCTTGTTGTTCCTTACACCGTTACTACTAGATTCATGGCCAGCTATCATTTTATTTGCTGGAGCAGGTACGTTTTAATTCTCATTTATTTAAGTATACACCCTCATATTACAAGCAAACATTACTAATGTTATTCATGTTTAACCTCGTCATTCTGTTACTTTTAAACCAATCTATTATTATTTTATAGGGATAATAAAGTAAAAACACAAAATTAGTATGTTTTCCTATGATGAATAAACCCGTGTTCTAAATGTTCATAGAAAGTCATCGTGTAATAAACAAAAATTATTAACGTAGTTAAAATCGTCCGTTAAAAGCGGTATATCCAGTAAAGCATTATTATCTAAAAAAGTTTAATTAAACAGGGCAAATTAAAAGCAAAGGTAGAGGCCTCATACAGATCTATAATAATTGCTTTGAAAGGAATGGTTATTAATTTTGAATTTAATAGAAACACTACATTAATTTTTTGCTGCGAAAAATCTATCCAATATTATGCGAATATATAATATTCAAACTAGTTATAAAAAAAACATACTTTTTAATGATTTTCATTGTTTTGTTTTGGTATGTAAAGGCGTAGTGATATACGCAAGGTGCGAGCGCTGGTGCGGAGACCTCGCGGTGCGGCAAGCCCGCTGCACGTTGGAGCGCCGCAAGCGCTCTGCACAACCTCTCACCGGTACTCTAGCACACATCGATACTGTGTATATCGCCAGGTAACATTACTAGTTCCGCTCTACTGATTCTCAAACAAACAACACCATAAGAGTCAAAACCATTCACTATTATAATTAAAGCAATTTTTTTTTGGCTAGTTAACGACGTAAACATTAACATTCATATTATTACTCACATAACATCAAATACTATAGTGTAACAAGCACCAATTTTAAAATGTAAAAAATGGACAATTCTTACTCTTTAACATTTAAATTCAAATTTATAAGAAAATCATTGTAACTTTCGTTTTATTGTAGACTCGCATATTGAAATTTTAAAATATTACCTTTTCATAAAAATATTAAACGACGACATAATGTAAACTGTAATTGTAAAACACAAAGTTGAAAACTGAAATTAACTAGTACAAAATCATAGCTTTGTCTATTTCCATCATCAGGGTTAGAATAATACTTTAAATGTTGTTCATGGTACACTATATTCAATAAAAAGAAAATAATCACACACGGACTTGTAAATGGTCATACATAAAAAAGAAATGTAAATAATACAATTGAGAACTTCTATTTTGTTGTTAGTACAACAAATATTGAAGCGAGTCAATAACAAGTTTTTATCATTCATCATGTATACTTCCTAAAAAGTACATTTGCTAAAGAGAAGAACTAACAGCTAATAACATAGAGTTACATTTTAATATTACACTAGTACGAACTAGATACGCACTGTATTTGAAATAAACTACATAAATACACTACAGGTTACATTAAATGTGTCGTGTGATCAGTGTGAGACGTTTCGATTTTATACGGTCCTCAGTAACAACGAAAATAATTACAGATGACAAGAAGAAGACTCGGACTCGAGTCTCGACAATCTGATAGTAGCTGAAGATGAGGAACTAGACCCAGACATTGAATGACAGGAACAAACAATTGTCATCATCACTCCATGTAATGAGTTAGCAGGCAAACGAATATATCAATAAATAACAAACAATAGTTTCTAATTTCAATGGAAATATTAGCTTGTATCAATACTATAAATTTATAAATAGTGAACTCAGTTTTGCGTCCTTAACTTTATATTCAAGTATTTTTTGAATTGAGGCGAAAGTGGTAAATCAGTTCTTAACAGATTATTGACAATTGCTTTCCGTAAGTAGGTATTGTATAACATTGATGTAAAAAAATTGTTTATTAAACATTCTATCCATGCAAACAAGATTATAATGAATGTTATTATATTCTTCTTAAAATAATCTTTACTTTTATGATATAAATTTTTTAAAAAGGAATTTTGATTATATTTATCCGTCCATGATGTAATTTTATTACCTTATGTAATATGCAAGTTTGAATGTTGTTAATCTGCAATAATTGTCAAAATGAAGGGCTTAATATCGAAATCTACTTAAATGTTAGATTCAAGTTTTATTAAATTTAATTATTATGAAAAATTACAATTACCACTTAAAATAAATGGGAATTAGAAATTACTTTAATATTCATATGTAATATCGATATAAGCATAACAATTATAAACTAGTTTAGCTATTGCACAGAGTAATAAAATATGAAATGGCTTGCATATGCATCATTTTATATAAATCTGCTTATGCCAGTTTCACCGGTGTATACTTCTAATGCTAAGAAACATCCTGCGAACCATACCATGCAGCAACTTATAAGGCGCTGTAACTATCTATTTTTTATCATATTAGTGGTTATCAAATATCTTACCGACGAAGATAAACACGGTGTAGAATTTTGTGTACCATGTAATTTCTTTAAAATAACAATAATAAGCTCGCTTAGTATAATATTATTAAAATGAAAATAGTTTGAGTACCTAATGTTTACAAAGTACTGAGAAAAGTTTCTTGTAACTTGAACTCAATAAACGTAAAGGAAATCTTAGATTTTAAGTAACAATCTTTAAAGACATATATATTCTACAATTTCAATAAATTATTTCATCCTCTCTGAGGAATAGTGAGTTGTAATAGTTTTTAACAGTAAAAATTTGTTAATATTCAAATAAAGTTTTAATACAAATTATAAAATGTTAATTTGAGAAGCAATAACAATATGAAATGAAGTGATAGTACGTTGTCTGATTTTTGAATTATTTCAACAGTATGTTTGTACCGATCGCCACTTGTATAAACTAAAAAATTAAGATTTTGTTTACCGCTTTTATTAACAAAGGACGAATGGCAATACTAGCAAATTTTTATAAAAACACATCATGGCCTACAAACTATCTGTACTAATGTAACTAAGATGGCTCCACTATTGCATTTGTTATCAATAAATACTCTGCTAAATAAATAATTGTTTTATTTAAAAATGTTTGGAGTACATTTTGCTTGACATTTTTATTTTTCTAGGAGATACATTCTGTATAACTTTTCAGATTGTTCATCTTCAAATACTGGATTAAACTTAACTTCAATTATCTCTTTGAAACCTTCTTTAGTTAATGGCTCTTGATATTTGCTCCTGAAATAGCAAAATTCAATTAAATATTTTCAACTATAATTGACCTCTGAAGAAAATTTCCAAAAAAAAATTGTATGATACCATAAATATTCTTCAAACAATCTATTAAAACATTCTTTTTAAAAAGTAATTTTGGCCTGTCACAAAAATAAAAACATCCTTTTTCAACTAATTTTTCTTTAAATTTAAATTTTCATATTTATTTAGATGTTTCAATGCTCAAGTTTAGCCAGATATTATGGATAGGTGCAAAATCAAAGTTTTACATTTCCGTCTCTACACGTTTCATAATTGTTATATAAAAAAAAATTGAATCATGCCCATACTTTGTTCGTTAATTTGTTTACCGAAATTAGAGGGCGCTGACATTAATAATTTTTAAATCGCTCATAAGTAGGACGTGTTTATATTAACATTACAAAAATAAAATGTGCTAAAATAAAAAAAAATGCTACAAGGTTTAACGCTAGTGGCATGAAAAAATATACTAAATATCTTACTGCCAAATAATTTAAATTACTATTAAACAATTTCCTCAGTCAAACAAAATTTGTACAATCTTCGAAGTTAGTACTGCGTTAGGCGGACAGGTGATATGCCCAGTTTTATCTATGGATAAAGTGAACACTTATGAACTAATTTAATTTTAGTTTTTTGGCTGTTTTATGTAGTTTTGTATACTTTAGCTAACCATGGAATGGCTAAAGAAATTTTCATTACAGACTTTGCACAAAACTAGTAAAATTGAAAACTTTCAGATGTTAATACATTTGTTGGCATATTGGACAATAATAAATTGAACCTTGTTATATATATAAAATATAAAAGGACACTTACTTGTAAGTGTTAAAAACAATGTCGTTTACAGGAATGTGATTAATTTTCATAAGCTCTCTAAACTTATTGTTATGCATTGAATGAGCTTTACTTGTTACCATTTTAGCACATCTGCAATCAACTTTCATTTTCTTCGCAAGTAATGTCCAACGGGATCGGGATTCAACATTAGGGTTGGTGCTGTCCACTATTACACTTTTATCTTGCTATATGAATGGTTTGAGTAAACATTAATCGAACAAATATAATTAATTTTATTCCTAATTATACAACTGTATTGTAACTTGTAATACTAGCTGTCCCGGCGAGCTGCGTATCGCCTGTCAATGAATGGCGTACTTTTTAAGTGGTGAACGATTCCTAATTTCGCTGGAATTTTTCATTATATTACGTTCATTAAATCTTAAAATGAAAATTTTTCAACGGCGCCATCTATATTTAATCCCTTTGATATATTTTATTTTTCTGGGATAAAAAAGTCCCAAATTGAATACATAGACAGTACTTTTTGGTTTATACTGATATTCGGGGCAGCGAGATGTTAAATGAAAACCACTCAATGCAAGACTGACGTTTATTTATCGTGACGGTAGACATGATATGTTGTTGTGCCCGCAGCCTATACATCTAATAATAATACATACACACCATTCTCCCCCCTTTAATTCGAAACACTCTGTTTCTATTTCTAAATGCTAATAAATCATATAAAACTAAGTTGAACATTAATTCTTATTAACTAATACAATGTTAATTAAATACCTACACTAGAACAGTATTAGTCTTATCAAATAAAAAATAAATAATGAAAAAGAACAAAATTTATAAACATATACTACACTGCTGTACTTAATTAAGTTCTTAACTTAATGTACATAAATAAAATCAAAAAATATATATATAATGAGTACTTTCAATTTTTATCTAACACATATCTCTGAACGGGAACGCGAGGTCTTTTTGGATACGATCTTAACACTGGGCTAACGTGGTGCCGCGACGCGAGCGGCTACGGCAGTGGTGGCGGCTCGGTCTCGGGTTCGAGACCGGAAGTACTGTTACCGTCGCTTGTGTGTTCTCCGAAGTCCCTCTGTTCATGAACACAGTTATCTTGGACAGAGAAACTTGCTAAATGGGTATAATCAAGGATCTCATCTAAATCGGTCTGTTCCAAATCGTTACGTAATTGATCAATATGTTTTTTTTAATATTTATCAATATATTTCACATGGTATGTCAAAAGTCCTACCCGGTTGGCTATCATTCCCTTTTCCCAAGTGAACGTGTTATTTTTAAATAATTTGAAATAAACTTTGTCGCCGACACTGAACTTCCGCGCCGTCTCGTCTCTGTACTTCCGTTGTTCATTTTATTTTATTTTCGTTTAACAAACTGATTTGGATCCGGTTGTATCAAATCAAACGTGGTATACACTTGCCTACCTAATAATAATTGCCCAGGAGTCTTGGACGTGACGCTGTGCGGGGTGGATCTATAAATAAAAAGAAATCTATCTAATGCATTATCCTAATTAACTCGTTGGTACGTCGCTTTTTTTAGAGAAGTTTTAATAATTTTAACAGCATTTTCTGCAGCACCGTTGCTGCTTGGTTTGTACGGTGATGTAATGAAATAGGTCATTCTAATTTTTTCCAAAAAATTTGTACAGTCCTTGCCATTAAATGGTGGGCCGTTATAATGAAGTAATACTGCGCATTACCTGACATAGAGAAGAAATCGACGTGTAGTCAATACCAGGGCTCTGGCAGCCAAACCCAGGAGTGCAAGGAGGCGGCGCGAGGGGCGGGACGCTGGCGCGCGTACACGCCGCTCGTGCCGCGCGTACTTTCGATGGCCATATCGATGCCGGGCCAGTACACATAGTTACGCGCTAAACTCTTGCACTTAACCACATCTTGATGTCTTTCATGTATTTGTTTTAAGGCTGATTCACGCAGTTCACTGGGAATAACAACCCTATGTCCATACAACACACAGCCCTGTTCAATGCTAAGATATTGTTTAATTTTGTAGTATTTTAATAATTTTTTCTTTATATTGCAATACTGCCAGTTAGATTTTATTGCCGTTATTACTTTTTGTAGTGTACTATCACGAGCTGTGTATTTCTTTACTTCTGAAAAATTTAATCGTGTAGTATTTTCTATGAAGTTTAGGTATGAATCTAATCTAGTGTGTTCATCGTTTTGATTAACCGGCAATCTAGACAAACAATCCGCGACGCAATTCTTCCTGGAGCCGATGCATTTTACTTTATAATTGTAAACTCCTACTATAACAGGCCACCTTTGCAGACGGCTCGTTGCAATCAATGGTATGCCTTTCTTCTCATTGAAAATAGCTGTCAAAGGCTTGCAATCGGTGACTAACATAAACGGCTAAAAATGTAATCACGAAATTTAGTTATGGCAAATACAACTGCCAGCTCCTTGCGGCAAATCTGTGCGCAATTTCGCTCACCAGCGGAGAGTGTGCGCGAGGCGTACTGCACGACGCGCTCGCAGCCGCCGGCGCGAGGCGCGCGCTGCGACAGCACGCCGGCCACGCCGCGCGGCGACGCACCGCATGTCACCAGCGTCGGCAGCCGCGGATCGTAATGCGCCAGCACCGAACTTATGCTTAGTGCCTTTTTAGCCCACTCGAACGCGTCGTTACAAGATATATTCCAAATAAATTTATTTTCTTTTCTTATTAAATCGTAAAGAGGGCTTATGTTATTACTTAAATTTTGCAGAAATTTTCCTTAATAATTAATTAGGCCTAAAAAAGCCTTATATTAAGTTGGAATCGGCGTTTTGTTTATTGCGTCAATTTTGCATGACTCAGTATGTAAACCGTTCGCATCTATGATATATCCTAAGTATGAAATGGTTTTAATTGACAAATTTGAATTTATCAGGCGCCACGCGCAGCCCGCAGTCGGATAGTATTTGAAACACTAACATTATTCTTTCCCAAAGCGTTTCTCTGTTAACACCACAAATTGTTAAATCATCTAAATAACAGGTGACAAACGGCATTCTAAACAGTTTGTCCATTACACGTTGAAATTTATTTGGCGCAGACATAATGCCGAACGGTAGGCGATTAAAATAAAACATACCCTGATGCGTGACAATAGTACACAATATTTTTGAAGGATCGTCCAATAAGAATTGTAGATGGGCGTTACTTAAGACTATTTTTGCAAAAGAAGTTCCCTCTTGAAAAGCAGCAAATATGTCTTTTATCCGTGGAATCGGGTACTTGTCATCTATAAGCAGCGGATTAACGATCGATTTGAAATCGCCGCACAGATGTACCTGGCCATTCTTTTTAAGTGCAGGAACGACAGGCGTGCCCCACTCACTCCAGTCTACGGGCGAGACGACACCCTCGCGCTGCAGCCGCGCCAGCTCAGCGTCCACGACGGGCGCAGCGCGTACGGCACGGGCCGCGCGCGCCGCACCATCGCCGCCGCGCCCTCGCGCACTCACAGGCTCATACTACACTTATTAAGCGTACCGATCCCTGCCGCAAATACAATCGGAAATTTCTTCATTAATAATTGTAACGCATTATTTGAGTTTGAGGGTGTTTGTAATTTAACATTATTGACTTCTTTAAGCCACGGAAAGCTTATATGAAAAGATCGCATCTAATCTCGCCCCAATAACGACGGACTAAAATCATTATCTATTACTATAAGACTTAACTCTGACATTAATAACCTATTGATTTCTACAGAGCAAATAAATTTACCTTTCTGTTTGACCTTTTGTCCGCTATACATTTTTATTTTCGATTTATACGGTTGCATGCAACATGTCTATATCAAAATACTTCTTAAATGTTTTTATAAAAACTATACTGACCGCCGATCCGGTGTCACCCTCGAACGTGATAGCCGCACTGTTCACCTTCACAGGTACAAGCCACCGCCGGTCCGGCTCGCCGTCGCTCAGCTGGTACACAGATAACGCGCGCGCGTCCTCCGTGTTCGTTTCCGACGACCGTTCACTCCCGCACTCGTCACTCACACCGTGAACATACGGAACTTGCACACTTTCGCTATGTGGCCCCTTCTACTGCACACGTAACACTCCGTATTGATGAAGGAACACCGCTGTGGCTGATGCCTCCCGCCACAACGGTAACACTTCTGCGCCGTTTGAGCGACACCAGCGCCAGCGCCGACTCGTCGCCGTGACGCGCCGCCGCGCAACCGTGTGCCGACTGGCGAGACGCGCGTCCCGCTCACCGCGTGCACCTGCTCAAAGGCGCCGAGCTCGCGGCTGCTCCCCGCCGCCTCCAGCGACAATGCCAGCTCTGTGGCGGGGTTTAATGACAGCTTGCCATCTTTCTCCGTCATTATCCTCTGTCGTATGCGATAACTGAGGAGTTCGTGTACAAACTGGTCACGCACATTTTCCCTTAAACTCTCGGTTCTAGTAAACTTGCACCCTTTACTGAGTTTCTTAGTAAAACTAAATATTCACTTATGGATTGGCCCTCTGCTTGTTTACACGATCTAAATATTATTCGTTCCGCAATTAAAGAACGCTTAGGTGATAAATGCTCTTCCACTAACTTATTGGAAATTTCAATTTCTTGGAAGCTAACTTTTTCGGGACACTCGGGATAGCACAAGTCGATGATGAGGTCCAAGGCTTCTGTTCCCACAGTTGCAACAAGATATTTAGATTGATCAACAGTCTTTATGTCGTGTATTGTGAACCACGCCCTTAATCTGCTTATGTACGTCGACCATCTGTCTACGTGCAAATTAAATTCTTTGAAACTTCCTAAGTCCATTTTTTCAGCCATAATGCACTCAAATCACTTAATTTATACACTTTTTATATAATTTTCGTGGGTTCCTCGTCGCCAAAATGGCTTATACTGATATTCGGGAAAGCGAGATGTTTCATTAAAATCACTCAATGCAAGACTGTTATTTATTTATCGTGACGGTAGACATGATATGTTGTTGTACCCGCAGCCTATACATCTAATAATAATACATACATATCACTTTTAATATTTTTTTTGTATTTGATATTAATTCGTAAGACATTTTTTACCCACTGCTACGCAGAAACCATTCATTTTTCCGGGATAAAAAGTACCCTAACTAATAGAACCCTACTTTTATAGAATAACCTGTTATTCTATAAAATAAATGACCTACTTGCCAAATTTTATGAAAATCTGTTTAGTCATTTTGACAAGATTGATAGACAGATAAAAATCCAAAAAAAATGTTTTCAATTCTATATCCTCATGAAATATATTTCAGTAAAAATTTGCAAAAAATATTTAATGTACAGATTGGGCTAAATTTCAATTTTATTAAATGTATATATGTAAGATATGCATATATTAACAAAGTATATTACATGTTGTAATACAATGCAATCCAGGTAAATAAAAAAGTAATTTTCATAAGTAACTGTCAAAGTATCAAACCTGCAACAGCTTGGTTGCTTCAGCTGCACATTTTTGCCATGAACCAAATATATCTCTGCATACAGCAACATATTTATATGATGATTGTTTTTCAATTTGTTTTGCTAAGAAAGACTTCCCACTACCAGGATATCCCACCATAACAAGTATCTAAAGTTTCAAAAACCATTATTTGCTTTGTACATGTATATTCTAAATATTTTCAAGCAAGTAAAGGTCAACTACAAATTTTTATTAAAAAATTAAATATGGCAGTCCTATCAATTATTGTAGTATATATAAATAAAAATTTAATCTTTTAATTTCACATTAAAAGTATGATGTAATCATTTATTAATAATTAAATATTAAATAGCTTGTATAAAAAATCACTGAGTGGTTACTTTAATTAAAAAATTAACGATTAAAATGCACTGTTATTTTCTATATATATATTGAAAAACATAGAAATTATTAAACACAAAAAAAATACTAACCTCTTTGTCATTACTTATAAGTCTGTCATTAAATGGCTCTGAGATTACTTCATTAGGTATAAAATCAGGTTTAGCCATTAGCACATTTAAGGCAGAGTGTCCAAGAAAGTATTCTTCTGGAGTATAAAAATTAAGGCCAAGGTTTTCTGCTAATAATTTATCAGCCATAGAATGATCCTTCTTTTTACCTGGTGCCCAATTAACAACCCTGCCAGCTGCATCACCACAGTAAAAGCTAGAATTTATATCTACTGGTAGACCATCATTTTTCTGTAATTCAAAAACATTTCTACTGTACTATTATAAAAATCACTTGTGCAATGAAGTAGTTTTATCTCGGCCAACTCCAGCTACAATATCCTTCAAACCAAAACACTATAATGTTTACACACTACTGTTAAGTAGCAAAAAGAATCATTAGTGATAACATTTAAATGTTAAGACAGTCTCCAACAAAAAACACTTTTCAGCTATATAAAAGTAAAATTATTATCAAACCTGCTCAGTGAGAATTTTCCACATTCCTGGAGAAGGTTTTCTATAAATACCTCTTCCTGTAGCTATAAAAACTTGAATAGGAATGTTTATTTTTGAAACTAAATTCTCAATTTTTTTCTTGAAGTCTTCAATTTTCACTCTACCCTTTCCTATGGGTGCCTGATTACTTAATATCACCACTTTATATCCATCATCTAATTGTTGTTTTAATTTTGATAAAACAACTGGGAATGCTAACTGCCAATCATTACTATCAACTGGATGAACTTTTCCAGATTTTGTCTTAATCAAAGTTCCATCCATGTCAAAAGCTGCAATTTTTCTGCTTGACTTTACACCTTTTTTTGTATATATGTACAATTCCCCCATATCTATTGATTCCCATAAATCCTCTATAGCTTCTAAGGGCAAATTCTTATCACCATCTGGTGACATACTACGTCTTTTCTTTTTAAGTGAAATTTCATCCTCTTTCATTTTTCTTTTATTTTTATTTGTCGATGTAAAATCCTTAGGTGGAGGCGCAAATTCAATTATATGGACATAATTATTCAAAAGAATTTCGATACGACTTTCATGTCCAACTTTGTATAAACAATTTTGTTTTAAGCAAAATCCATCTAAGCCTGATGGATTTATTCCTAATTGTTTCACTTCAACAACACAGTCGTCGCAGTTGGCTTTAAGGCTAACTATGAATAAAAAAATAAGGATTACTAATTCTGTCTACATTGTAAAAATAATAAAAAATATAGACTCACTCTGCTGACGAGAACAAGACTGGTCTTTTATTTTTGTCAATTTACTGCGGCCCACTAATATTTCGACATTATGCGGTAAATTAATAGGCGCATGCGAATTAAGTAAACATCTGAGGAAACACGACCGTGTCATTATTACATTTTTTTATAATACTTTTACCATTTAAAATAGTACAACATCAATCAACAAGTTAAAAACATTAAGGGTTTATACATATTAATTTTATGTATAAGAAATAAATATTTTACTAATCACAACAAATACAGACAAAGAAAAAAACTTTTATAAAATTATCACTACTACACAGACAAAAAATGTCAAATCTTTTTAAGTAGTAGCTATGTTTCATATTCAATTATATAATTATAAAAGAGTTTCTCCATGATTTTGAGAGCAAATCGACATTTGATAGAATTTGTCTCTATTTGTTAAAATAATATTACTTAACAAAACTACTGAATAAGAAAAACCGTACAGGCTACAAGACGTTCAAATATTTATTTACTTTGGATTTTATCCAATAATTACCTAAAACAATATTAGTACCTTAATGGGGTTATCGAACTATTGCAAAGTTAAAAGCATAATTGGGATACTTATGAAACAAACTATTTTTTATTTTCATTGCAAGACCAACATGTACACGATGTACAATGTAAACGATGTTGATGACGGCTATGTCATTTGTGAAATAAAGTTAAATTGCATCGGTATAGAGTATAGATTAATGCCATATACTGGTAAACGGTACAGCTGACGTAAACTTTGTTATTAATCATATTTTTAATCGTTCCTTAAAGCATTAACGAAAAATGTATTTAAAGTATTAAATAATAGTTGCCAAAACTATAAACGTTTTAGAATCTTATAAAAGTAAAAGTGAAAATTAAGGTGAAAAAAAATTCTCATAGAATATCAAAATTTACTGACGTGTATTATATTGGTTGGTGTGATTGAAAACATATTTAATTTTTCACAGGGGCTGTATACTTTAATTATGTCATTAACAAAACGTAAACGTTCTATAGAAAAAGAGGAATTAATTGAGAATGGGGATATAATATTTCACGGTGGATACAGTAATATAAAGGGTGATGAATTTAACATAGCAGTTTTACTATTCCTTTACACTCTCCAAGGTATTCCCTTGGGTTTAGCAGGAGCTGTGCCTATGCTATTGCAAAATAGGGGTATCACCTATACACAGCAAGTAAATATTATGTATCACAATATTAATAAAATCATGTACTACAATTTTAATTATTTTTAACTTCTATCCAAACAATATTTTTTCTAGGCAGAATTCAGTTTCGTAAATTGGCCTTTTAGTGTTAAATTATTGTGGGCTCCTGTAGTTGATGCTCTTTTTTGGCCAAAATTTGGGAGAAGAAAGACATGGTTGGTGCCGATACAATACCTCATTGGCATTGTGATGATAATAATGTCAAGCAGTGTCACAGAATGGTTGGGCACAAAAGAGCAAGCTCCTTCTATGATGATATTGACTATATCATTTCTTTTTCTCAATTTTTTAGCTGCTACTCAAGATATAGCAGTAGACGGATGGGCTCTAACCATGTTAAAAAGGTAAATATTACACTGTATTGTGCACATGAAATTATCTTTTTAATAACATTAAAAACTGACTTGAAAGTACACAATAATTGAAAAACTAACCATTTTATATTGATCACTTATGTAATACTGTAGGAACAACAACTTAAAATTCCACGGAATAAATCTTCTTCATATAACAATATCAGTTTATTTTTGGAACATATTCAAAAAACAAAGTTATATTAACAAGTAATTAATTTTTTTTTATTCCAGATGTAATGTTGGCCATGCATCAACTTGTAACACAGTTGGTCAAACAGCAGGCTTTTTTCTTGGATATGTTTTATTTCTTGCCCTAGAATCTCCCTACTTCTGCAATAAATATTTACGGTTGATTCCTGAAGACACTGGCTTGGTAACACTATCCAGTTTTCTTTTATTTTGGGGTTGGATATTCATTGTCACCACCACCATTGTGGCTTTGTTCAAACATGAAGCAAATAACACTGCAAATACAGGAGATACCCAAGTTAAAGGAATAAAAGATATAGTAAATGCTTACAGACAATTATTTACCATTGTAAAGCTTCCAGCAGTAAGAACATTGGCTTTGGTACTTTTTACAGCAAAGGTATGTTATATTTAATATTCTCATTATTTTATACACCAGAAGAGAAGAACGAGAAGAAGAATGTTTTAGATTATTTGAAAGAAAATGTGCTCTCCTGAAAAACTAGATTCTCTAAACTGGTTCTCGCTTTGTTATGGTGGAGGGGCTTAGTAATCGTAGCCTGGTTACGCACAAGAAAGCGAAGAGGAAGCAACCGACTGACCCCAGCTAGCCACTCCAGGTGGGCTTGGGCAGCGTGCCTCGTATGTGTGCAGGTTGGCTGGGGGGGCAGCTTGCGACGAGCGTGGCGCCAATGGCGCTGCCTTCGTAGCTCCGTACCCTCCGTGACTAAGTGGTGTCGCACCGCAGATGTATCGACGGTGGGGCTGCGGTGGAAATGGTGCAACCTATCTACCTTCGTCCCGCCGATCGAAATTCGACTGCGGAGCTTAACAACGTAGCGAGAGCCTCGGTCAACATGTGCTGTCGGGTGCTTGTCCCCTTAGCTCCCATGGCCCTCCCATGGCATGGTCCTGGACTCTTGGGGGGTTCATTGCCCGTTTGAGGGTAAGAGGCCAAAAAGTAAGGCGCCCTGTATATTCAAACGCATCTTACCAGGAGAGGGACAGGGGAGGTTTACCTTCCCTGAGAAGGGTGCGACCGGCGCTTGCGGGGTCGTGGAGATGTGCGCAAGCGGTCCCGTGACCTCGCTGTAAAGTGGCGATGTCGAACATAGTGGGGGTTTTGGTCTGTGGAAGCCCGACATAAACTGTCCTTGCCCGTGCTAGGCCAGGAATATGAAGGAATTTCCGAGGCGTAAAAAAAAAGACAGAGCTACGACTATATGATATGAGTATTCATATATCAATCAATAGAACATTAAAAAATTTAGTTTAAATTTCCATTATTATGTATACACATTACACAAAGAATATTTAACATATATTTCCGAGTAATAAGGTGTAAGATGCCTTTCTGTAATATCTATTTTCTTCAAGTCTTTATGTTTACATTTCAGTTGGGATTCTGTGCAAGTGATGCAGTATCTGGACTAAAACTTGTTGAAGCAGGTGTGCCTCGTGAAGATCTAGCACTACTAGCAGTTCCACTAGTTCCAGTTCAAATTATAATGCCAATCGTAAGTATATCATTTGCATCATAATTTCTGAGAGATAAATATTTTTCTTTTATGTATAGACAATAAGTGTCATTACTTATGGTAAATACCTATTACTTGACAATGTCTAAGTAACATACTTTATATTAATTGTAACTATACTAGCATTGTATTTCATGTGTAAAGAATATAGTCTATAAAGATTATATCAACAATGGTGTTAGCATTACAATTTTATAAATTACATACATCTTGGTAGGTACCACGGTGTATCTAATTCTTCCACTGAGCAGATTGTACAAACGTTGCTGTGATTTGGTAACGTAAAATTACTATTGTAATGAGACTGCAGTGAGCAAAGACTTGTCTTCAATTTTACATGCTAAAAGATCATAAATGGTGAAGCGTGCCCGCCCAGGATACTCCAGCTCTTACATGTATGACTGCCGAAACACAGCAACGCTGTTATGGCGGCAAGTTGACATTGTGGGTGGTGCGCTAGCCCTGGCGGTTAAAAAAATCTACTCTTAGGTTTTGTTTTAAGGCGAGGGCATTGTAAACGTCTATTTCTAATTATCGCCTCATTCTCATGAGGATGACCGTTGTATACAATCCTGTGAACCTGCTTTGTATCATACTTCATTGAATAAAAAAATACTGTTTCATTTTAGATCTTGTCCAAGTACACAACCGGTCCTACTCCATTATCGCTGTGGCTGCGCGCATTTCCTCTACGTTTGCTTGTTGGTCCGATGGTTGCAGGACTCGTGGCCATAACCCCTAACTTGTTGGGCAACTCTGGACCTTCATACTCATATCTGTTTATACTGATGTGTCTCTACATTTTCCACCAGGTATAAATATAACATAAAGTCCAAAACGACTTATTTGAAGAGGTTATCAAAAATTTTAAATAATGTAGATTAAAAACAATGAAATAATGGGATATTAATTCGTTTTCAGACTTGCCTTTATTGTATGTTTGTAGCAGTTATGGCTTTCTTTGCTAAAGTCTCCGATCCAGCAGTCGGGGGCACGTATATGACGCTGTTAAATACTGTGTCTAATTTAGGAACAAATTGGCCCAATACACTGGCTTTGTGGGCTATTGACCATTTGACTTATAAAAAATGTTCATTACCAGAACTAGGAGATAACACATGTTCATCGCCTTTAGAAGTCGAAGTAAGTAGATTATAATAATAATATTCTTAAATTAAAGAATGAAACTATTTCAAACATCAAGAGTTCTCCAAGTTTTTGTACCACTGTCTATAAAAAGTAATATAATAATGGTATATGTACAGCAATACAGAAACTAAGCACTTTTTAACTGCAGGTAATGTTTTTTTAATCCTGATTTTCCTCCGACTTTGGTCAGAGATCTTGTTTGTCAACTTGTTTTATTATTCATTTAGTCGAAATCTATGGAATGCATAAAGGATTTCTTTTCGTCTGGGTCGCTTATACTAGCTGGACTCAAAAACTCTGTGGCACCTTAAAAGTTCATACCAAAAAAATTTTACTCCACAACAGAGTTCAAAGTTGGGGAATGATTAACGAATCTATCTCTGGCGGAGCTAACAAGGTGCTGAAAGTTAGCAACTGCATATTATTTCTTACTATGATTTATATGAAACAAGCAGCATTCAAATCAAGATTAATCATCATTTCGAAGACAAGATTTTGATATAGTTCTCGACCTAATAGTTCACAGCACAATTATGTCAATTTATATCCAAGAGTTTAATGATGATAAATTACACTGTATTTTTTTTACTTTAACTAATTTTGGATACACATTCTCATAATATAATAAAGGTTGCAGTATTTGAAAATTTTACGTAGCATATTTATTATTTTTTTTATCCAAACTACAATTTTATAATGCTGCGGATGACATTTAGCCCTTCAAGCAAGTGTACTGTGCAAATAAACTTACTTGAAGACCTAAAAACTTGGTACCTTAATTCAAGGACAAGCAGAATAACTTATTTTATTTTCGTGATATGTTTACATACTATATTAACATACTTGAAATACGTGTATACTTCCCTTTTTTTAGTTGTGCAAGAACAATGGGGGTGCATGCAACGTACGAATTGACGGCTACTACATCGAGACTCTTATATGTCTAATAGCTGGATTCCTTTGGTTGCAATGGGGCCGTTCAACCATCAATCGCCTTCAGAGACTTCCAGCTTCAGCATGGCAAATTGTCAGGTTTGGTAGATAATATAGAAACCTTGTAAGAAAATAGTTGATTAAATCCTTTGCTGCTGTAACACAATCCTATATTGACCAAGAAATTTTAACAGTTAATTTGGTTGATTTGACTGCTGAATACAGTTAGTTCATACAAAAAAGAAATCAGGAAATATTCAAGTGTAAGTTGCTCAATGTGTGAGCAAATGTGACTTTGTTTGTTACGGTAGGAAGTATCATTTCAGTAATGACACCTTAGTGTAATTAAAACCATTGGAATGTGATACATTGTGTATATTTAGAATACGGTTATTAAATGATATTCCTTATACGTGTGGTTGTACCCTTATTTCCAAATAGTACAAAAATCTTTTACTATGTACTTTTTTTTTATTAGTTTAATTTACTTCTGATCTATAAAAAATGGCAAAGAAAACAGTTATTTTTTTGTAATCATATTTATTTATAAATAATCCAACATTTAAATACACTTCTCTAGTTTATATTATATATGACTTATATCGTTATGCGAAATTAATAAATGAAATTCTATTTTAGGCTAATTTAAAATTTCCACTGCTCAATAATATATTTGTAGAATAACTTGGAACACTTAAATTATATATTCTTAAGTATCAAAAAGAAAGCATCTGGAAGATCAACATACAATAAATAACGGCTATTTGATATAATATTGTACATAAGCTGTATCACATAAAAGAAAAACAATGCAAGAATATCCTGTTGTTAAGCAAGATATTATTTTTAAGAATTAGTTATTTTTTTATTTTAATTAATTTATTTTAGTTAATAATTACTAAATTTGTTATAGATATATATATGTATTAATATTCAATATTTGACCAGCAGAATAAATTGTTAATAAGTAATCTTTAAATATGGATAATAAAAATATAACACTAATAGTCCATATTTGTAAGATATCCAATTACTCTAATAAAGGTACATTGCAAATACCTCTTTTATTTATACACAGATTAAGGAGAACTTAGTCAGCTATCAACAATTTGCATGTAAATTTTTTTATAATATTATAATGTTAAGACAAAATGTACTAGAATATGTTTCGACATACAATGTTAATCTGCTATATTTATGAAATATTATTTTATTAGTTCTGATTTCTTAAACGGGCTTAACAAAAATTTAATGCTTCGGTATTTTGTGCGTCAAAACGATTCATGTCTATAACGGTTATCGCAAAAACCACTAAAGGTTTTTCATGCAAATAAATTACGTTATTATATGATGATTCATGATCATAAGTCTATCACTGACAATGTTTAGCAGATTTCAATCCTGTAAAAACATGATGATGTATTATAGCTACATTTATAAAAATTGAAAAATTTTAAAATTTGCTTTGGCCTAGAGTCTAGAAGATAATTTTCAAGCCACGTGTACATTTGGAAGTAGTTTCAGATTTTATTATTTTAATATTTCCTAGTAAATTTATAGCATGCAGCGATATATATATTATAAAAAAAAGTATAATAAACTACAGCTCTTAAGGTATTATGAATATATCATTGGATATATTTACTCTTTCTAACATGTTAGATAAAAGTAATTAAACGAAATTTGTGGTTTTTCACGAATCTTACTAAATATATCGAATAAATTCTCCTGTGTCTAAAATCACAGATTGCTTCTAACATATAGAATTTTTATAATGTAAATGTGAAATAATGAATTAGTAAATATTTTTTGTGTTGGTACATATTTAACTACCGATCATAGCGGCATATGAACACTAAAATAAATTTAAAAAGTTATATTACACTTATAACCAGGATGAAATTTTCAAAATCATTGATTAATAGACGTTCCCTTATGTTTATCATATTGGTTTGGTGGTTCCTATTCTCAAACACAAAATTTAATATCGTCGTTGGTAGTGAAATTGTGTGATAATTTAAAATCACGGTTCGCGCCTAGCGAGTTCGTCGTCGCATATGATCGGTTTACGGTCATCACCCTTGGAGCCGCGGGCGAGCCGACCGACCCGCCGTGCGATAGCGCTGCTGTTGTCCACTGCACCCCAGCCACCGCTTTGCCCGCCCCCACTACCCGTCCGCGACAATAGACCTGTCACGCCTTCACCTAACTTGCTGTGATGGATGCCGTAGAGGAAGTATAGAAGAAAACCTTAAAAAAATATTTTTCTGTTCATAAATGATTTAAGTATATCAAATTAGTATTAATTTAATACCATAGACGACGGTGACACAAAATTTAAAACGTAATATTTAAGCCATTTGATTGTAGTTCACTTTTATGAGCCGCCCCCACTGACTTTTGACTGCCTCCGTGGCGCAGTGATTTAACTGTCTGCCTTGTAAAGCGGAGGTCCCGGGTTTGGTTCCGGGACCATAGAAGTAGTGGAGTCTGGATAGTGGTAGGGTTTTTTCACCCGATAAAAAATATCTTCTATTGTTTTATGAACTATACAATGAAATAAATTTGGACTACAGCAAATTTTTTTATACTAATTTGGTGCTCGCAAAATTTTATTATCAAGTATTATTACTATTGTAATCTCAAAAAAAAACAAAGTTTACCAAGAGTCATCCAAATTGCGAAACGAGCCCATGTAAGAGCTTTAAGATTAACCATGAGCTCGACGTTAAGCATGACGCTTGCGGCAGGCAGAAGAGGTACCCAAGGCACTCGGAATGGTAACCGCACTGGACTCTGTTGGTGTGCCCAGATCACGACCAGACCTGTTAATCGTGATAAAAAAACAATCATTTATTCTAAAATGGATATCAATCTTTATTGTAACACAAACAATACCATATTGTTTAAAAATATATTAACGTTTGCTTACGAATGACTTAATAATAGTGTGTAATCTAATAAATTGTACTTACATGCTATTATAATGAAACTAAGTATGAAGTCTGGTAAAAGAGCCCATAGTCCGGCAGGTTCCGCCAAAAAGTGGTTGTGAACACAGAGAGCGGCTACGGCTGTTGTAAAGACGTATACGCAACCAGTCACAGCACCACCAGGAGCGCGACCGCCAGCTAGAGGCTCTAACCAAGCGTATTGCGCCCGAAGACGACCCACAGTCAAAGCCTCAAACATCTACAACATAGAATCATGTGTTCAAGTGTCAAAAACAAAAGATAACCATGGGTTCTTAAATAGCTTCAATAATTACAATGTTAATAAAAAATAAATTTGAAATCTTTAGGAAATGAAACATTTTTGTATTTGGAACAATTGTATTTCTGCTCTGGATATTACTTTTACAAAAGCATGTTTTAACATTTTATGGTTGGTATGGTTTATAATCTATTATAAAATTACCTCTGATGAAGACGATCCACCGTCTGTTCCCGGAGTGCCCGTAGTAGAACTATCTTCACGATCACATGGCGAATCTAGCTGCGGTGCGCCAAAGCTTTTGTCTTCTAACATTGGAGTGGGTCTATATCGTAGAATTATAACAGCAGCACTGACGATCGTGTAAGCTAACAAAGTGCCTATCGACATGAACTCTACTAGTTTCTCCAAGTCGAATAACAAAGCTATAAATGCGGACGAAAGTCCGGATATTATCAGATTAGAAATTGGAATTTGGGATTTGTTGTTACTCATGTCACTGAGGAAACCAAACAAAAGGCCATCAGCAGACATAGCATACAAACAACGAGGCAATGAAAACAAAGATCCCAGTAAGGTGGTTGTCATACCACAAACGGCTCCAACGGCAACGGCATATTTAGCCCATTCTGCGTGAACTGCACCTAACGCTGCGGGCAGAGCAGCGTCAGGATTAATACTTTGATAAGGTACCATAAGTGTTAATGCTATAGCCACAAGAATGTATCCAAAAGCTACGAAGCCCATAGACATTATAGTCGCTATAGGAATAGATCGTGAAGGATCTTTCGCCTCTTCACTGGATGCAGATATACTGTCGAAACCAACAAAAGCGTAAAAACACGTTGCAGCTCCCGCAAGTACTCCACTGAAACCGTATGGCATAAATCCTCCGTTCTTATCAGACCAGTTGTTGATATCAGCATAGTAAAATCCTAAGAAAATAACGAGGGTTATCACAAGAAGATTTAATATTGTAAGACCGTTATTAATGTAGGCAGAAGTTTTCACTCCGACTGCTAATGTAAGAGATGCTACTATGCAAATCAGAAAAGCCAAAACATCAGGGTACCGACTTAAAAGTGTTTCATGCATTTCTCCTGTTACTGATATAGTCGCGTTACTTATCGCTCCATCTAACATTTCATCCAAATATCCTGACCAAGCTCTAGCCACCGAAGCAGCTCCTAAAAGAGAAAACATAAAATATTAATTTCCTAGTAAATAATTTAAATTAGGTTCATAATATCAAACCCAGTGGCCTTTGAACAAGGCATTAAAAACCGACAACTCTTACCTATCATATATTCTAAAACAATGTTCCATCCTATTATGAAAGCCCAAAATTCTCCTATGCTAACATATGTATAGGCATAAGCACTGCCCGCTCTTGGAATTCTAGTTCCAAATTCAGCGTAACACAAAGCCGCTAGAGTAGATGTGACGCCAGCAAACAAGAAACTAAGAGCTGTGGCTGGACCAGCCATATGTCGAGCTACTGTACCCGTTAGTACATAAATGCCAGCACCCACCATATGCCCGACCCCTAGAATTGAAAAATTACATTTTACACTAATCCATGCAATACGCTCTGGAACAAACAATTAGAAACATGTACATCTTACCTAATAAAGTAATGTCAAGTGTAGTTAAACAGCGATTTAATGGGGTATCTAAGGAATCTCCATGAAGTGGTTTACGTCTATTCATTTTGTGACAAAAACCAGAGAGCACATGCCCCAAAATTTTGTGTCTGGCCCCCGGCATAATGCCTGGAAAAAGTTTTTAACAACTATTGTAATGAAACCATTATGTAAAAATAAAACAATATACGAATTAAACTAAGAAGTGCTAAAAAACATAAGCAGTCATTAAGGTGAATTTATTAACTATTGTTTTAATAAAATTTATGATAAAAAAGGAAAATGTAATAAATCGAAACATTATTTAGTCAGGTGATAAATATTGGGTTCCAGCATATGTTATCAAAATTATTAGAAAAATTGATACAAATAAACTCTTAACCCTTACCTCGTTTTACAAGCTGTCGACGTTTTCAACTTCAGTTGATGAGCGTTATGTTTGCAAGGAATCTAAGACATGGGCGGATCGGCGCGCGCATCCTATCGATTATTTCTACGAACCTAATAATATTTACATTGTATATATTGTATATATATATACAATGTAAATATATACAAACAATATATACATTGTATATATTGTTTGTATGCATTTCAAAAGTAAAGAGTATACAAGCAAAATTATAGCCGTCCTACTTTTTTAATTACCTATTGTTTGTTACATTGCAGTTGTAACGCGTTTATTAAGTTTAGGTAAATCTTTTGTATGCAAACCTAATCTGTGAAAAACAGTTGTTTTTGTGTACATAAACTATTACATTTTTAAATTGATTCTGGAGAGATAAATTACACCATATAATCATTTATACCATTTACAGCTTTCAAAAATTCAGAAATTACAAATACACGTATTTATTTCATGATATTACCCAACTTATTAAAGATAAGGAGCATCTATCGGTCGAATAGTGACTTAAATTTAATGCTACGAGTGACCAAATTTACTATATAATGGGAATGAATTTATTCGATAATTATATGGAAATATATAATGTAACAAGTCTTTCGATTTCAACTAGTATAGATAGCAATTTTTATTCATGTCATGCGTTGATTTGTTTCTAAGTAATAAGTGTAATCAGAAGTAGGAATAAGTTTTATAAAAATCTCGTTTTGAAGAATTTTTATAAATCTATATCTGCTTTTAGGGATTCACATATTCCACTAATGATCGCAGACTTCATCGATTTTGATGTTTGCTTAAGTTTCATTCTTTGAGTCGCTTTCTTTACAGGACCTTTGTTCTTTTTTAATCTTCGATTTACTTCGGAAATATTAAACATGTAAAACAACTTTAATATTCTTGTCAATCTAAAAGTGTTGAAACGTAATGTCAAAAACTGTTATTCGATTTAATTGAGCAGTTAAATATTTTTTTAATGCTTGTTGATAGTGAAGCGTGCTCGCTCAGAATACTTTGGCTCTCAAATATATGCTGCCGGAAAACAGTAATGCTGTTAAGGTGGCAGATTGAAGTTGAGGGTGTTAGCTTTGTGGTTTTGTAAAAACCTTACCACCATCCAAAGTTCTGTACTACACAATGTAGCCCTGAAATCGAACCTGACGCCTCCGTGTTTCTAGAAAAACAATAAACTACAGGGCCACGGAAAGAGTCAATATATTGAAGAATGATCCTAAACCATTTAACGAATCAACTCTATTGTCACTAGAAATAAAACAAATCATATAGTTTTCACACTATTTATTGAAATTCTACTCTAATCATTGCATTTTGGCAATTTATATACAAATAATCTTCAGAAATACAATTTAACATAAATTATAAGTTAAACATCAAACAATTAATTTAGTTGTGTGGGAAACTATAAAATTCTTTATTTAACTAATTGCCATCAAGAGTTTGAATTTTTGTGCTTATTTATTCATTTTTCGATTAAAACTATACAAAAAAAAATCAAACATCTTTTCGAGTGTTTGTATATTTAAAGATGTATATTTTGTAATAGCGCACATCGCAGTGACTGATTTTGTGTTATTAATACTATAGAATAATGAATACTAAATCATTTGATTATAATGAGTTATTCTATTACATTTTAGTAACTGTTTTATGTAATAAAATAAAATTATGTAAGTGAAATACTGTCTAACTTATATTTAGGCCTTCTGCCCTAGAGTGCCATCGAAAGAAACATTTTAATTTCACTAATCTACGATTACATTTCTATGTAGGTACATTTTTAAAAATGTTCGAAGGGAATCAATTTCTAGGTTTTATATGTAACGTTTACATTTACAGATATCTGCAAATGATAATTATTTCAACGTTACAATCTGTTCGCATCTCCTCGTTTTGTGGAGAAAATAACAATTTTGAAGCCAATTCCAGACGACCTTATGCATATTATACCTTTATTTTATATCGTTAGTCTTTCAATCAAAAAATACTTTTATGAAGGTTTTATGTACAAAAGCCACACAGTCAAAGAGTACTTCTTAATCATTGTACTTATGGCACAAAAATGTGCACAAAATTGTTATATTATATTGAGAGAAGATATAGAGAGCTTGTACATAGTAAAAAATGTAGGAAGACTTTCAGAAATTAAATTATAGACTTAATTATACATACCTATTATTGAATTTTGTGAATGACTATCAAAATATATCGCACCTCCGGTTCAACAGTATACCTTATTCTAAAGTGCAATTTTTCAGAAGCATTTAAACTTCAATATCATAAAAAAAATAATACTTCTAGATTTAGATAACATCAACAAATTATACCGCAACGTCATCTTTTAACTTCTTATTTATTTAGATTATTGCTATAGCGGATTTTATCAATATTGCAAAAGAGACAGTTTTGCCACGAGGATAAGATATATCAAATTATGTACAAAAGGCTAAGTACTTTTAATTAATATTCATATGTTTAAAAATCATTACAAAATACATATTTTACGACTATGGACGAGAAATATAAATATCAAAACGAAACTATTGATGAAATAAAATTAAAAAATTATTATTCTTGCGATTTTACCAGTTCATAAAGAGTTTATTTAACATTAATTGTTTAATCGCGAATAACGGACCCTGTAATGTTTCCGAAATGCTTGACTGTTAAAACTAAAGCTTAAATCCGCAAATACTGCATAATATTTATATAAACTCCAAATTATTATAGAGTAATCTGAAATAAACAAGGAAAGTAGATTTATATAAAAATAGTTGTTGCATTGCAATTAACAGATCATTAAAAATGACAAGAAAATACTCAAATGATATGTTTTATTAGGCTTCAGTCTTCATAATGTAGCGTTTTGGTAATTTGCAATAAGATAAGCAATAAATATCGTAGATTGAATCGCAAAATATTTTATGCGTTTTAAAATTGGCATGCACTAAACGGAACTTGTAATATTAACAGCAGCTAAAATAAAGAACTTTTAAAGTATACTTTGTTTAAATACGAATTATCAATTGCAATGTTCTCTTCATCGATTTAGACATATCTATTATTAACGTTAAAGTATATACATAAATGTAAACAATACATTGACAGGGTTAAAGGTAGAATAACAGTTATCAATATATAAAAATGAATACCTTTTTACAAAAATTAACAAATATTTGTAACTGTACAATTAGCAAAATTGTCCTTTCTTTTTATACTCAAGTACTATATTTATTTATTACATATTTAAACAAATTAATTATTGCAAATTTACAAATTTACAGATTGAAATGGTCCCTGTATTATAACATCCTGCTTAAATATGGCGTCAATCATCCTTGTAACATTAAATATAACCAGTGACTAGAATAAATTAAAAGTAAAGAAAAAGTAGCTGTAAGTATTTACAAACCAAAATTAGAGCTGCACATTATGAGTGCAGTTTGATCAAAATGGTGCTTATTTTCAATGTTGTAACTTTTACTAAGTTTCCTGTAGTTTTTACGTATGTTTAATTCCATATACTCAAAAGACATACAAATTTAATAAGTGCATAATAGAAAAACTCAATTAAGAGTAAGCATGATAATAATCAACAGTAAATTTAAATTAAGTTACAATTTCTTTTTCATAAAACATACAAATAATATCTATAACATGTTTTAAACTTCGAAGAGCAGATACACAAAAATTACAGACTTGTGGAAAGAGAACTTATTACACCACCACGTTTACGTTATTTTCTACATTTACTGGAATTGCCTCTACATCACACTACTTAGATATGCTGCGGGTTTCTAGTGGTCTAATTAAACTGCAGATAAATCGCTCCACTAATGACTTTGGTTGCAAAGGCGCGCTAGTAGGGCTTGAACACTACGACAATATAGAAAGTTTCTTTGTAAAAGAATTAATCCGAAGAGATTCATCGTCTGCTTAAGAATCCCTTTCATTGGACTACATCTCGAAATAATTATTTAAGATCTCTAACGACGTCGTAGATAAAACACAAAATTTTGGCATCCCCCAAATATCGTATTATATCAAGATCGTAACTAAAAAGCAAGAGAAAATATTTCAATATTGTTTCATTGAACGTTACGTTTCCCTAGACTCCCCGACCTGTACCGGTGCATGCCCTGGAAAGTCGTGGAATCCCCCGTAACACTAAGAATGACCAACGAATGTATTTTAATTTTGGTTAAAATCCCCCATAAACCTGACTACATCCAGAAGCAGGGTATCTTACGAAGATCCCTCCGATACAATAAAAGATATCTCTTCCCAAGTTTCATAAGTACTAACGTATGTTATGAATGCCACCCAAAACTAAATTTAAAACATTGATAATAATATAACTATATAATTTTTTCAGTGACCAACCTGCAAAGTATGAAGACTATTTCTGAACTACTTCACGTTTAACAATAATAACACTATATTTTATATTATACACAGTTTCTAATTTGAACCAAATGCGAAAACTGAATCACCTTTTCTATATTACTAGCAATTCGTATTTTTAATATACCAATACCAATTAACAGTAAGTATTGAAGCAAGATCAGCTTAAGGAACTCTGTAAATTAAAATTCCTAGCTAAACTTTAAGTTCTATATGTTAAGATAATTTATTTTTTACAGTTAAAGCTTTATGAATGGGAAGTATTTTTGAATCTATCATACAAATATCATGTACTAAAAAAAGTAAGACAGTCTGAGTGATTAAGAGTATGTATAGCTAAACATGTGTACAAGTGTTTCCATAGTGTTACAATACTTAAAAAAATAATTACATTATAGAACAAAACAGGTGAACATGAAACTTTCGCAATATCTATAATATCTATAGAATAGAACTTTTATTCAATGGTTATTTGTGAAAAACATTTATTACGTTGTATATAAAAAATATATAGTTCCTGGGTATACAATATAACTAAAATGCAGCATAGAAAAAGGAATACATCAACAAATCGCACTAAAGATCCAGACAAGAATTTCCGTTATTACATATAAATTTGCTTACAACCTTAAAATCAATGATTTAATTTATCACAATTTGGGTTATAAAATGGTTTGGGTTATATTATTATATAAAATGCCGACTGAGCAACAAATCATCTTCAGCATATTAATCAAAAAGGAAAATAACTACATATTTCTAATACAAGTTCAATGATGTTTATGTGTCACTGGAAACAGTATTTACAGTGATGCTTCTAAAGTAAATGTTTACCACACGTCAAGTAATATTTATTTGATGATACAAAAATAAACAAAACAATGAAATAAATTGATGAAATTTTGTTATTAATTGTTTCATAGCCATCATATTAACTAGGCCATGAAAAGTTTTTGCTATATAGTTTTCTCTAATAAGAACTAGTCTATTTGGCCATCCCTTAACTTAAACAGCATAATCTTTGCATCTCAATATTTCATACTGTTTGAATCTATTGAAAATCTATTATAAATAAGCAAATTAATAATTTAAAACTTTCATTATTTATTTTATATATAATATACTTTCCAAAAAAAATTATGATATATAATTGTCGTATTTTTATACACCACCAAAGTTTACATGTTTATTTTCTATTGGAAGAGTCCATAAACTTGGAAAGCTAATTCTAAATTTACTTGAATAAATATATACTTGAGAAGAAATAGTATAACAGTAATCAGCACAAATGTTGAGAATTATAGAACTAGGATCTATTGATAAACAATTTATCAACTGTAACAACAATACAGAAAATACTACAAATAACTGTATGAGATACTCTAGTTTCTTTCCAAAATGCACAATAATAAGCTAGCACATAATAGATTATTTCGCACCTATAATATCATTGCCTTTCCTGCCACATCATACAAAACTTATGTGAATCGAAATTATACTAATAGTGCATGTCAGTCCTAATCAATAAATATATAAATCTATCCACTGACATACAACATGAATGTTTACATACATGTAAGTCTCAATTAACTATTTGCAAATACACATATTGACATTAAAGGTAATTAAATATATTTTAATACATGTCATTACTCATTAATTTTTTTTGTACAAAAAATAGAACCTATGCAGAAAGTTGGACAGGAAAATTACATGAGAAATTTGTTTGATATTTTTTAGAATAATAAATATCTTATTTTTGTCTTCAAATTGATTAGTTTTGTTTACTCCTAAATAGTTAATATATAATCAATTACACATATAACATTTTTCACATCACTACTTCTTATGTTATATAAATAAATTAACTTTAAAATTTATACAACATAGTTGTTACAAATTGTACCAGAACATAGTACTTATAAATTTAAAATATGTTATCACTTTTTCATCAACCATTTTCAATAATTATCCATCTGAAACCTTTCCTGCACAATCTTCTTAGCACCTTATAAATACATTATTTCAACATTACATATCACATTTAAATTGCACACCCAAAAAACGATTACTATTTTATTAACATGTATAAAATAAGCTACTTTTTAGATAAGTAGTTAGTGTGGATAAAAATTTAACTCACAAAAACAGTATGGACATAAACATTGTTCACATATACAGTGTCTGCAGTTTTCTGCAATATGTATATATCACTATCCACCAGTGCCATTAAAATACTGAGCATGTTTTGTGTAAGGTGCTGCTATATGATATGGAGGAGGTTGTCCCCTCATGTACACACTTTCTGTGGCTCCACTTGGACCATGATGATGACCCATAACATTTGGTGAATGTGATGAATTAGGCATGGTATCATATAAGTCATACATGTTTTGACTTGTAGGTGATTGGACATGACTAAAACTGCCATCATCAGTAACCAAAGGAGTATTGGTCATTCTGTATGGATTTGTTGCATTAGTGTGCCCAGTAGGAGAATACAATTCCGGAGACTGTGAAGGAATGTAAGTTGGACTTGAGGTAGAAATCCCATATACATTTACATTGGCATTTGGAGTTGATGATTGATGTAATGGTGCAGAGAAATGCTGACTACCACTAGCAGGTTGCACATACATGTTATTATAATTACTTAAATTTGGCATTGTAGTGGAACTTACTACTTGACTTACTGTATGGACTCTGGAGCCTTCTGGTAAATCATGACCAACATGAGTGTGATAACCATAAGCATTGAAATTTCTTTGGCCATATATTTTTTCCTTGTTGCATGAATAATCTTCATGGTCATACATGTTTTCATGGTAATTATTTTTTGACACAGTATGACATGTACTATGATCTTTTCTGGGATATGGAGCCTCAAATTGTACATTATCATCTGCAGTAAGTGGATTATACTCTCTTCCATTGTAAAGAGATGGCATCATAGTGTCTTCACTGGATAGTCTATCCTGAGAACTTAGATTAAATCTTTCTAAATGATTTTGAGTTTCATCTGTGTTATTTCCATAATTCATATCATTTGCTTGATAAGTATTGTATTCTATATGACCTGAATATGAATTAGATTGTGTACAAGTATTTATTTCATCAATACCTTTTCTTTGATACTTTTCATTAGATTTAACACTGTAATGTTTTTTTGGGTCAAGATAAGGCTCTGAATTTTCACATTTATATTCAATGTTTGAAGAACCACTATTTTCTACATAAAGAGCATGATCAACACTTTTATAAGTTTTATCTTGCTCATATGCTATATCTAATGGTCTATCATAAGCATTTTCATGTGATAAATTATCATAGATAGTTGTTTTTGAAGTCTCCTGTGTTACATCATTTTCTGTATTTGATTCCTTCAAATTATCTGATGCAAACCTTTGCTGTAAAGTAGGAGTAATCTTTGCTGCTTTTATATGAACTGCATTTTGCATGGGTGGTGGTATATCTTGAGTTCCATCTTTATGAATATTCCTAGCATGTTTAGCCATAGCCCTCAGCTCCTTAGGATAAGGAGTAGGAGCTCTCCTTAATTGTCCTGGCTTCTCAGGTGCTTTCACTGAAGCTTTCATATCCACAAAACTAATGTGTCTTACTGTAGACTGTGTCTCTGTATTTTCAGATTTTTTATGATTAATTTTTAATTCAATAGGTGTTAAAGGCACTTGAGGAAAAAGAAAACAAGTAAGCACTTGTTCATAGGTATAGGGATCAATTTCTGAATGCATAGGCACTAAAGGTTTGCTTTGATTTTCTGATAGCCAAAGAGCCACTAAATTATCACAATTTAACAAAGACTGGGGGAGACAACTTAGAGAGTTTCTTACTAAATTTAAAACTCTTAGAGATGACAAATGGCCTATCTCTGGAGGAATTTTGGACAATTTATTTGCTCGAAGTGATAGAACTGATAATTTTGTGCAACTTCCAATTTCTGGAGGAATTGCTTTTAACATATTGTCATCAACATTGAAATATTGAAGCTTTCTCAAAAGACCAATACTTGATGGAATTTTATCTAAATAATTACACATGAGCATTAACTCTTCTAAACTTTTCAATTGGCCTATACTCTCTGGCAAAGAATACAATCTATTGTTATCTAGTTTCAATGAGGTTAAATTACTTAGATGCCCAATACTGTCAGGTAGTTGTGTCAAACTGTTAATAGATAAACTTAGATCAAGTAACTTTTTACAATTCCCAATTTCTGGTGCAAGCTCTTCTATCATATTATTACTGGCTTCAAGATGAATTAAATTTTCTAATGGTTCAATTAAAGCAGGAATAACAGTGAAACTGTTACTATCAATCCATAACTCTCTCAGTTTTAAAAATCTTCCAATTACTTCAGGAAATTGCTGAAATTCATTCTGTCCAATGTCTAAGCGCAATAGTTCAGACGAGCGAGATAATGATTTTGGCAAAATCATGAGATAATTGTCTCTTAACTCCAGTATATTAAGGTTAGCCAACCTGCCAAAATTGCCAGGAAGATATTCCAAATAAGTATCATTAAGATATAGTTCTTTTAATGCTATTAGATTTGTTATAGCATCTGGCAACTTCTCTAATGGATTAACACTCAGATCTAAAAACATTAAATATTTCAGTGCTTTCATATTATCAGGTATAGATGCCAAAGTATTTCTACTTATATTTAAATGTTGTAAATTGACCAATGAAGATATAGCTGTTGGAATTGTTTGTAACTCATTGTCACTGAGGTCTAAATATTTTAGCCCATGGCACATAAAAAGTTGCCGCGGTAACTCCGTTATACGATTACTTTGGCATAAAAGAATTTCTAGTGTTCTCTCATAGACAAATACATCTGTTGGAACATCCGTTAAAGACTGATGAGAGTAATCCAATTCCACGACATCTTCTACACCAGGCCTCACACAACATAAAAAGTCGAATGGCATTTTTTAACAACACTACTAATACTTGTACACGCCAATTCTAATCTATTGTCATACTCTACTACTAAATTGTGTTTTACGAAACCTCTTAAACGGCATTTTGTTTAATAAATATTTATTTACAAGATTTATAAAAACACGAATAAGTTAAAAAAAAAACATTTAACTACTAAATGATTCACATAAAACCACAACTGAATCACTTCCCCCCTCCTGAACACACCTTCTTAATTCCAGATTATATTTGATGTAATGGTACCTATGCAATTAAATACAGGTTAAAAATAAATCAACTGCGTTTTTATAGACTGCTTTGAAATTATATCCCAAATTAAATTTATATGAATTATAATAAATGTTTGTTTCAAGTTGAGATTACCTATCACAAAATTCAGAAAATATTAAAAACAAAACAAACCGAAGCGATTACAGCTAGGAAACAATGGAAAAGAAACCAAAACCAACACATTATTAAATTCACGACGTAACATTACAATTTACTTTCTCACTTTAGGAAAGAAACAGAAAAGAAAATTCAAAAAACTAAAGAATTGACCATGAGTAAAAAACATTGAAAAGATTGGAAGAATGAAAACAATATATTCCTATATCACATGCTAACAACATGAAAGTCAATCATTATAATATGAAATTGAGTAGAAAATCTAAACATTAAAGTAGATCTGTAATAAAAGGTAATAAAAATACGCATTAACCGTGTAAAAGAAAAAATTTATGTGTATTAAAATTTTTAACTTGCTTAATATTTAACTGCCAATGGATAAGACAATAATAAAATTAGACACATAAAATAGTCTTCGCCAATATTAAAAAAGGATGTTTGAATACTATTAATACTGTTGTTTAAATACTTTTATTTGCCATTATATAAGCATATAAATTTAGGTATTGTACGTTGAAAACCCCAACAAACACACCTTTAAACATTAGCACAATCAGAAATTATTATTTTTATTTGTTAGAATGGGGTACGATAAATTATAAGATTAATTTCGAAATTTAGTAACCAATATAAAATTTTACATATTTAATAAATGTATTAAATAATACGTTCATGTAATTATAGTTTACAAAATGTATTTATAAAAAATCTTAACATACTATAAATATTAACATGTGGTTACACGGATTACACTATTAAGTGTCAAATAAAAAAAATATACATTTTTATTTTTCTGTACACTTGTATAAAGGAACATTAAAAATGGGATCTAAGAATTTCTTCAAAGGAAAATACTACATTACATATAAACGAGGTTTTGAAGATTGTAAAAGAGACATTATAATAACAATTGATAAATTATTTGAAAATGATAGTTTGGTGATTTATTAGTCCTTATAAACTAAATAACTCAATTTAACTAAAGTTATTTAAACTTAGTTATTCATTTTAGGTCATAACTTTATCAGATGACGAAGATCCAACTTTTTTATTTAGGATCTGTATAACGAGAACTGACTATGAAGACTTAAAAAAGCAACAAGGACTTCTTATAGATTTCGACAATTTTCCCTCCCAAATTGTTAGATTATTACAACAATGTGCTTCCAATAATATGTAGGTATTGTTAATTTAAAAAAATCATCAAGAAAATAAATAAAAGCTTAATAGTAACATTATAATGTATTACGTTTTAGGTTTCTTATTATTCATCAATTAAATCCTATCAAATTCAATTTTGAGATTGTAGAACACAATGAATTCAAACGATTGATTCATTTATCATTAAGTACTGGACCTGCTACAGATTCTGAAATAAAGCTTCATATGACTGAAACTATTTCCAATTTAAAGGTAGAAAATGTTTTAGTTATAAATAGTATTAATTTTCTAAAATTGATTAAAATTTAAAATCTCTACATCCTTTTATTAACTGAACTTGTCTTTACATACATTTAGAAAAACTTAGCATCTGTTAAAAGTATAGCCACTAATAATGAAGCAATGCTAAATGATAAAGTCCTCAAACTGGAGGACAAAATTCATGATTTAACACACACAGTTTTGAAGATGGAAGAAGATAAATTAAGAAGAGAGACAGAATTTTATGAATCACTAAAATTAGAAAAAGACAGATTGGCACAAGTAATTTTGCATAAGTAATTGTCTTGTATCTCATAGCTTATTATAGATCATAATAATGGTAGCACTCTTACAGGAGAGGATTCAATGGCAAAAAACAAGTGAAATTAACACAAACACTCTTATAGCTAATTCTCAAGAAAATTTAAACAAAAAGGACAAGCAAATTGATGACCTGAATTTACTTTGCAAACAACTTCGTGATAACATAATGCAATCGGAAAACCAATTGAGGTATTCATTGTGAATTTATTAAACAGCCAAATTTAATAAAAAGTTTTCAGTTATTTATTAACTATGCTAATGCACAAAAATATTCAATTGATTTAAAATTTGTCATTGAATTTTTTTCATCAAGAAGATTTTAGTATTTGATTGTGACTGTGCTGTAGCATGTGACTTGTATGCTATTCAACCATGGTACTCATTGGTATGCAATTATAGTTTTAGATAAAGAAAAATTAAATGTATATTTGTGATTTGATATCTATGTAGTTCAGTGACCATACTGATATAAAATCTCGAAAGCCCAGCATAATCCATTTAGCCCTTTGCAGATGATCACTTTTTAGTTGAGTGATCTACATGTAAATCATTCCACTTAATTACCATTAGTATATAACATGTTCAATTATTTAACATTATGGTATTTCAGCTTTATGGCTTAGAACAGAATTTTAGGTCTTATTATAAATAACTTTAATTTTAATTATTTTGATATGATCTCTTAATAGGTTATTGTCATGGGTGCTCCTAGAATTGGTAAAAAATATAGTAACTTTTATTTAATTTTAGTGATAAAACTCAACGCATTAATTTAATAGAAAATGAAATACAAAAGACGCATATTGAAGTTGCTACTTTAAAAGCGAAAAATGTTATTATGGAAAAGGAAATAACAGAAAAAGATAAACAAATTAGCCAAATGCAGTTACGGTGTACTTACTTAGAAAAGGTATAATTAGATAATTTTTAAGTAAATTTGGATAAAATTGTTTCAGTAATTCCTAACAATATTATATTATAAAGTGGACTATTGTAAAGTACTCTTTGAGGGAAAGAAATGCTTAATATGCCATGGATTGATCAAGATGATAAGAGTTATTAATTCTTCATGTGTTTTTCTTAACTTGAATATTGTTTTTATTACCATTACATGTGATTCTATTACTAGAATCAAAAAGTTATAAGAATTGTCTTAGTATTTTAGTAAAGAAATTTATTCTTAAAGGATATAAGAAAGAAATTATTTTAAAATCTATCTTTGTATTTATAGTGTTGTGAAAGTAAGGGGAGATGTAGTCTAAAAGATGTAGTCAAAAATTCTAACGTTATATCTGGCTGAAAACAATTACTCCAGCACACTTGCATTCCTTTTGCTGTTATTATATTAAGTAGGAAGTTAAACTCTTTGCTGTAATGCTCCGAAACATCAACATTAAGGCAAGATTGTCCGCCATGTACCTGAAAATCCAATGGTAAAAAGGCGATGGTGGCTTTAAATCATAGAATTGTCCTAAATGTATTATAAATTTAATTTAAACTAACATTTGACAAAAGTTAATAATTGACATGTTTTTAGGCTCATAAGGATGGGACTGAAAGTATAAAGAGATTAAATGAAGCAATGCAAGAGGTGATAAAAGAAAAGGTAAAAGTATAGATTAATCATTTGAAATTAAATTAATTAAAAGAAACTTATAACATTATATTCAATTACATATGTAAAGTTTGCACCTTTCCTTCCCTCCATCTTTTATTGTCTCTCTATTATCTCACCCCCCCCCCCTCTCTGTTGTCAGGAAAAACTAAATATTTATGCCTGTCCCAATCATTGTATTATGGGCCAAGTCTGTGATAATCGATTTTGGGCAGAATTTGAGACTACGAAGTTCACTCTTGGAAACTAAGAGGATACCACATATTGTCATTTTATTTTTTCAGGGTTCTTTAGAAAAAAGATTATCGATAAGTGAATCTCTGGCAGACAAAAACAATGCAGCTGCTAATTCAACAGCAGAACAGCTTTTAAAAGCGAATGAAATAATATCAAAGTTAAATGGAGAATTAATTGAATTGAAAGGAAAGGTAAAATAAATACTGCACATTTATTTATTTCCCTACATTTTAGCTTACTGGGCGTTTTGTTATAGCTTTTATGTAGGACAGCTATTGCATTGGAACAAGAAAAAGTAATAGAAGGCTACACTAAGGAAATCCGAGATTTAAAATCAGAAATTGAGGCAACTAAACATTGCATGAACGCAATGAAAACTGAATTAGAAACATTGAAAGAAAAATGTGAAAACACAGTCCAAGCACTGAAGGATCGAGAAGAAACAATAAAAAATAACAATATGGGTAAAATAATTTACATTCATGAACTGCGTATTTTAATAAATTTTAACAATTAAATATGAAAATTTGTTACTATTTTTAAATTTTTCTCTAGTTATACAATGGCTGCATAAAAAGATGGAAGACAAGGTACCAGACTACGATGATAAACAAAATTATGATATGTTTTCTAGTAGCTCAACCCCAAATTTAATTAAGAAAAATAAACAAGCAAATGTCTTACAAGATTCGGATGCCACAATAAATTTTTACGGAATATCGAAGACGTAAGTACCAAGGAATTCGATTTGAGTAAAAATTAAAAGGTGATAATAATACACATCGCATTTTTAGATCAAGCATAGAAGAAGATACACAAATAGAAAGTCACGAAAAGACAAGTAAGGCAGGTTTGGATCCTAAATATTTGCAACCTGCTATGCACGATAAACAGCTCAGAAATGTAAAAGGTACTTAATTTTCTTTTTTAAATTTCTTTAATTTCGATGCATCTTGGTCGTTATTTTTCACTCAAAAACTGATCTATTTTAATAACTAGAATAAAATTTTACTAGAAGAAATATGTATTAAAGGCAACATGTGTTTCTAAAGTAACTACACCTTTGTATTTAAATTAGGCAATTGTATCACGATATGACTTTCTTCACAACAATATTCGGGCATCACATTCGACTACTATTGTGGATTTCCACCCAACACCAATAATCCTCTGCACGACATGTAATAAAGTATAATTATAGCATGTGTTACAAACAATATCGAATAGATAAAAGGCGATATTAAGTTTATTGATTAAGCGACAATTTCTGACTACTTAAAACATCGTTTCAAAAATAATATTTTGTTAAGTAATATTTATTTTTATTGTTTTAGATACCTCTAGATCAGTAACGATTTCTTCAAAAATTCCAAAAGGAAAAGAAAACAAAAGTACAGAGTTACCTAAAGTTGATTACAGAGAAAAAAAATCATCGAAGGTTTCATACAGGGCTACCCCAGTTTCTGCATATTTTCCTTGAATGTTTTATTGTTAATGTTTTAGAAAATTATGGAAATGAACTATAATATTGACAATTAGATCATTTGTAAATAAGTGTAATAAAGCATACGAAATAGAAGCACAATATGTTTTCATATTATTTTGATTAATTTATTAGTTTTTATTATGTTTGATACGCAAGATATTCACCTAGTAGTTAAGTCCTCAACAATGAAATCTTCATCACCTTTACCCTTAATAAATTCATAACGTTTCAGTTTCCGAATTACTATCTACAGCTACATTTGAACTTCCTCTAGAAAAGAAAAAGAAATGCAGAATTTTAAAAATATAATAGTTTACTTTTATTTACCAAAATATCAGGGTTACCTGTTGTAATAATATCACTACTGCTTATTTTTTATTTCGATATTTGCTATTCTTTCATTTAATTATTTAACAAACAAAAATTTCACGGGGTACTATTCCACGAGTCTTGTCTCGGGAACAATTTTTAAAGTTAGATAAATATTAAAATAAATATTTCTGAAAACTAGTGATTTTTGCATTTTAAACTTTATAAAATAAAGTCTGTTCTAACCGTTTATAACTAGTATATGTGTTATTTATTAAGAATTAATCAGTGCTAACTATAAAAAATCTGGGAATTATATTCTAACGATATATTTTGGTTTAAATTGACCTATCTTGTATTATATATTTTATACATCTTGGTAACCCTAATAATTTGACAATTTCCCGCGCCTTTAGAGTTCTTGACGTTTATCATTAATTTTAAACTGTAGTTTGTATTTAACAATTTTTAGTCAATAAATCTTTTCTCTAACAATATTTATCTAAAAACTATTCCTGTGTCTTGAAATTTCATAAATACTTCTCTTTTCGTATTAAGTTGGTTTCTATTTTAAAATAATGTGGAACGGTATTTTAAGTTTTTGTACTGTTTAAACAAAGTCAAAGTTGATTTTTTTTTATAATATAAATCATTATTACAGATCAATCTGTGGTAGGAGGTGGATTTTTCAATTCAACAAATCAGTTTGGGAATGCGAACACTCCAAATCAACCGCAAAAAACAGTATGATGTATAATATTCCTAGTAACTAAAAATATATTTCTTGATAAAATATAGATAACACCACTGTAGTATGTAGCAAATAGTATATTAAATATTACTATTATCATAATAATATCTTTTATTCTAAATTTAAAATAACAAAAGTTGAGGAAATGTCATAATACCATTAGAATTGGGTAAGTATTTAATTTAGCCTCTAAGAATTGTCATATGACAAATAGCAATTTGTAGGCTCGAAGAACATCACGAACAGCATCTATTGTTATAAGACAAGCATTGCATTCTGGTGATGGTGATATTACGATATGGGGAACAGAGATTATGATAGTATCTGTAGTTGCTAGAGTTAAGAATATCCGTATGCAGAGCACAAAAATAACATATACAATACAAGATATCACAGGCAGGATGCGAGCAGTATTTTGGCTGGACCAAGAAGCTATGGAAGAAGATGTAAGTTTATTTTAAAGTATTTTTTGTTATAAATTAAAACAGTAGATATATAGGTATTGATACCTAACTGTTAATTACTGTCCATATTATTTTTTATTATTCCATAGAAAAATTATTATCTATAAATACTCATTAAGTATTTAATGTAAATGTTATGTAATTATAAGATCTTTATCTTGTATCATTATGGGGATACGAGGAGTAATATCTTCCCTTTATATTTGAAATCATTCATAATCAGCAAATTTGAAAGAGTTTAAATATTTTAAATGACAAGGCCACAGGATTTGTGATAGTGAATTGTGAATTTATTTGTAAAATAATAATAACAATTCTTCATTGACCAAAATTTACAATGACAGGGATGTGAAGTCCCCGACTTCCAAGCTAGGTGTACACCTGTTTTACAGAAGTCAGTGTAAATAAAGTTTAGTCATTACAATTATTAAAAATATTGCATGATGGGATACATGTCAAACCAATAATAGCAAAATTTAGAACTACATTTACCTTTTACTATTTTAATATAATTATATTACTAAAAGTTTAGAATGTAAGTTTAATAGTTCCTATATGTTATTTAAAAAACGCTAATTACTTTTTAAGGATAAATCCACTCCAAAAGTGCAAGTAAATGACTATATAGAGATATATGGTAATATAAAAACAAATAAAGGAAAAAAAGTGTTAATGGCATTCAAAATTATGCCTATAACTGATGTCAATGCTATTACATTTCATTACTTGCAATGTATAAATAATAAACTAAAAATGGAAGCAGATTCGAAAAAGGTAATGTTACTAGTTATTTTATTCATTTTTTTATTATATTCTGCTTCACTCCTGTTGTTATTATTTAGTGCCTATGTACAGAGTTTATATTGTGTTTTCTTAACATTTTCCTTCAAATTCACTTACATTTATTTATATATTATACTAATAAATTGTTTATTCTATCAATTTCTATTACTCATCACTTTATTTTCTGTCCACACAATGGTTCTGTGGTTACACTTCACCTTTTCATGTCTTATATTGTTTTAGTATTTATTTCCTTCACTCTATTACATGTTCTTACTTATTACTTTTTTACATTTTACAACAATTTATTCTATTTTTGTTTAATACTATAATCACTTTAAGCACTCTTAGATGTAGAATCATGCATTATCTATTTCTTTTTCTTATTTACTAGATTACATATGTTTTTACAGTCTTCTATGAATATTATCTATTTTGATATTTTCTATTTTCTCTTGCATAGACAGGATAGTCCACCAGCAGATGAGGAACCGTCTCTTCCACTGTTTCATTGCATGAGCAAAATGGGCTCTCCCGACACTTGAGTCTATTTAAGTATTGGGCAAACCTACCTTGCCCAGATAGCTTCCGCGTCCATTGTCCCCTAGGGCGGATTTTACTTACAAGACCATACGCCTCTATTACCCCAGGGAAATACAATTTTGTGACTGCCGCGGCTTACCTTTACGATACTTTTTGTCCCACTCTGCTAGCGATGCTTTTCGGATTATTAGCTTTTTCACGTTCGACTAGCTGTAAACCTGTAAAAAAAGCAAAAAATCGACCCCCCACCCACCCTTAGTAAATCTTAAAAATCGCCGTTAGTTTCCCACATATCCACATAGCTTAAACCTGAAAAATAATTGCAATATATTAATTAGTTATATTTTTAAACCTCTAATAAATATTTTACATTTTACTATAAATTAAAACTAACTTTCCGTAAACTTCTGAAGCTTTTCCGTCGCTAATGTTTGGCAACCGTAGCCCAGTTAAGAAGACGGTGCCTGGATATGGAGGCAGACCAAATAAACCGACAACATCCTCAGAAGTAGAGGTGGCAGGACCATCTGCAGCTCCTGCGACCTCTAGTGCTGAGAAGATGGTCGAAGACCCCGATGATAATGAAAACGACGATAATGAAAACCCTCCCGAAAAAAGCACCCCCAATAAAAATTACCATAGCCCCCCACCTAAAGAAGGCAGAGCATCAGATCGGGTTGCGGAAGCGAGGGCAAGCCTGAACAAGGCAAAGCTGCACCTCAATAATTCTAAAAACCTGAAAACAGAAATAAAAATAGAGGTTACAAATGCAATCGAAAAACTATACAAATTAGTTAAAGAATCAAAAGCAGAGTTAAAAAAGCAAATAGGGAAAGCAAAGGAGAAATCCACAGAAACAGTATGTTTGATAGAAGAGGAGAGTAAAGAGAGAAAAGGAGATATAACTTTTACGAAGGAAAAGATAGAAGACGGTGAGATAGGATTAGACAGGATCAGGGAGAGGAGTTAATGAGGAAACTTGAGGATCACGGGAGGATGCTAGAGGAAAACAGAAAGGAGATGGAGAAGTTGAGAGAAGAAATAAGAAATAGTGAAAGAAACGATAGGAGAGAAAGCTACGCGAGTGTGGCGGCGGGACCCAGGAGGATAGCTCCAGAGAGCACGGCCATGCACTCGATAGCGATAACATCCAGTAATGAGCTAGAAACGGGAAATCAAGTTGTAGAGAAAATACACAAAGTAATAAATGCAAAGGATGAAGGAATAAAAATAAATAGAATAAGTAAGGCGAAGGATAGAAAAGTGATTATCGGCTGCAGGACGCAGAAGGAGCTCAGGAGAGTGAAAGAAAGAATTGGAAAGGAAGGGAAAGAAATAAAGATGGAAGATGTTAAAAACCATGATCCTCTCGTGATTCTTAAAGACGTAATGAGCTACAATACAGATGAGGAGGTGGTGAATGCGTTAAGAACACAAAACAAGGAAATGTTCAGGGATATAAAGGAAAATGAAATAAGAATGGAAATAAAGTATAGGAAGAAGACTCGAAACTAGCTAACGTCTCACGTAGTGGTAATGGTGTCACCAATAGTGTGGAACCATCTCGTTGAAGCGGGATCAGTCCATATCGACCTGCAGAGGGTAAGGGTTGATGATCAGTCCCCCCTAGTGCAATGCTCCAGGTGTCTCGGCTACGGGCACACCAGGCGTATGTGCACAGAAGCAGAGGACACCTGTTGCCACTGCGGTCGCATTTGAGAGCTGACTGCGAAGAATGGCTCTCTGCGATACCGCCATTATGCAAGAACTGCCTGAAGGTGGAAATGGACCGCAGAGACCATAACGCTTTCAGCTCGGAGTGCCCCATCAGAAAAAAGTGGGAGACACTGGCGAGGTCGATTGTCTCGTATTGCTAAGGGTACCCTAGGCGATCAAATGCAACTAAAAATCATCCAGGCGAACTTACAACGTAAAAAAACTTGCAACCAAGGAGGTCCCTATTGGCGGTGGCTATATTACAGGAGCCGTACGTCGGTAGTAGCAGAGTCATGAGCAGTTGTAGAGGCATGAGAGTCGTCCAGGGCACTGGTACTGGAGAAGGATGTGTAAAATCAGCTATAGCTGTCCTTGATACTAAAATGATGATTACACATTATCCGAAACTCATCACTAACAACATCTCGGTGGTGGGGATCCAGACCAACGCACAGAGCTCCTGGTGGGGTAGCGCAAAGATTGATAGCAGAGGAAGCGAACTCGCCGGTGTTCTGGTTGAGCTAGGCTTTGACATCCTGTCCATGGTGGCGGACCGGATCTCGCGTCTCGGCCTCCGCGTGGCCCTGAACAAAACCGAAGCGATCTTGTTTCGGG
>DWQX01000073.1:0-67342 GCA_018245475.1 Pharmacophagus antenor
TAGTGGGTCGCCCCTGGGCCAATTCCCCGGAAAAGGGCCCTTCTTTGGGGGCCGGTTGCCCCACACACGCCCCCCCCCCCCCCGGGGGGGGGGGTACGGTGCAGCAATGCATTTTCCCCGCGCAAACAAAAAAAAAAAAAAGGACTGTATAGAGGGTGGTTAAGATCTCCAAGCGCAATTGTTCCAACGTGGTCGGATTTCGCCACGAGCGTAGCCACCATCTTCCTCAATATGTTTCGAGAGTACACTTTAGTCGGCTTTGGCTCATCACGAAAGAACCAGGTTGTGGATTGCGGTTTAATTACAAGCGTATTTTCGGGTCGTAGGTATAAATCGAAGATTTACCAACACCGATAATGTCGTAGACGTGATTTGACTCTCCTCGCTTGAACCTTTAGAGAGTTTTATTATACCATCTGACGCGGGCCGCTTTATGATCATCGGAATGCAAATGCAGGATACATCAGCAAACTAACATTCTCACACCAAGCTTCTCATGCAAAATCTTTTAAATGATTGTCCCTGATTTGCCTATTAACGCCTCTATCTCCCGATATGTCACATGACGATCTTCGATCAGTGATCTCACAACAACGATGTTTTCTTCAATGAAGGCGGTTTTTCACGAGATTCAAAATAACGCTGATGATGATCAAATAGTTGGATCAATCCTAATTCATTAAATTGTTTTGCTACTCTAAATCCAAACAAATATGAAAATTGAGCAATTCTATATTCAAAATGAGCGGGAAATATTAAAACGACAGAACTTAAAAGGTATGCCTAGTATTTTGCCACAATCGAAAAGCGTTTTTTTTTTCGTTTTTACTTGCAACATTGTTATCAACAAGATTTTTTCCGCAAGCGAAGTTAGTCCGGCGACGCGTCTTTAACATTCCGAAATGACACAATACGTTTAAGTGGTCGATTTCGTGAAATCATTTTCGGTCGTGTGTCGTGCCCGCACGGACTATTAGCGACGGTAATGATGCATAATGACAATAAATATTCGGCACATTAAGGGACACGACGGAGTCGCCCGCAACGGTAACGCTGTCGATGATGCGTTTCTGCCATTGTAACACCGCGTTGTTTTGAGAACTTCGAGTCGGGATAAAGAGTTTTGCTTTACGATACAGTCGATTAACAAAACGAAACATTTAGATGTTTTAAGTGTATATTTTATAAATAGAATTTTACAATTTTTTGACTACCTCTATGGCGCAATAGTTTGGCACTTTTCTTACTTTTGCTATGTTCGCTGTTTAAAGCTGGCCGGTGTCGGAAAATTCAGATTTTTGTATTAGTTAACTCTACCTGTTTAACCTATGCTTCAAAGCGGTACGAGCAGTTAGTATTACAGTGACAATAATTAGTTAAAGCAATTGTTTGTCATGGAAATGTTGGCATTGAAAAACATTCCTTTACAAAATAAAAAGGCAAGAAATTATTACAATATCGTAAAATATTGCCTTAACTTTTATTAATTACCTGTCCTAAACATACCGTGATACGATTACATGAATTTCTTTCACTTTGTCTGCTCCCGTGCCGTAGTGGTTTATCGCTTGCTTTGAAACGCGGAAGTACCGAATTCGATTCAAAGGACAGCTGACTGAGTCTGGATGATGGTAGAGTTTTTCGAATCCGCCTGGCTAGCTATAACCCTCAGAATCAGTCGCCAAAACAGCATTGTTGTATAAGAGCAAATTGCCTTTTTTAACCTACGGCCTTATTGTTTAAGTAACAACACATAAAATTGAGGGCAATTCCTAGCCCATTGCCGATAAAAAAAAGTATTATGCAAAAGGTATACATTTGTGGTAGGACTCTCACGGTGTTTAGACATCGCAAAGCTTATGTATGCCGTTGAACGAGATTGTAAATATTTATATAAATGTGTTCTAGTCTGTATAATGTAGAAGCTTGTGTAATTACTGGGCAGTACATTAACCATTAGGAGAGTAGAATGTACACTAATGGTACTTGCAGCTTATGAAAAAATACAACTGTCATATTTTCACCATGCGTTTAGATTGAAATGAAAAGATAAACACCTTCCACACATCCTGAGTCACAAGGAAGAGATAACCTTTGTATGTTTGATGAACATATAGTTTTGATCAGTGTAAATTGTTTTCGAAGCGAATCCGTGAAATACGATGGTGTCACTTAATTTGACACAACATTTATTATCAATTTATAAAAAATGTGTATGACTTCCTTATCGTGTATCAGAGAGAATAAATTTGGATATGAAATGTAAGCACTATGAAAATAATTGATCTTTAAAAAATATAGATCAATGAAAAAATATGATTTCTGACGGTTGTTTTCCTCGGTGTTTTAGTTTACGGCTTGCCTTGTAACGCGGAGGTCCCGTGTTCGATTTCTAGGCCACGTGCGTAGTGGATTCTATATGGTGGTAGCGTTTTCAAACCCACCTGGCTAGCTAATACTCTCATTGTTAATCTGGCATCATAACTTTTTTTTAATTGTAAGCCTGACCATATTATAGGCCAAGCTGTGAAACGATATATTCATAAATAATGTCTACTGAAACCAGAAATGTTCATTTTTACGTAAAGACTAATCTTAGAACAACGTGTCCTAACAAATGTTTAAAAATATTAACAACAAATATTTAATAAAAAAGGTAAGGGGTACGAAGATAAAAAATATTTATAACTTCGAGTTTACGCAAATCGCCTACGTAGTTTAATAATAATAAAGCTTATATAATAAATCTTATAATGACATAATTATTTTCTTATAAGTATGATTTCTTTCTTACATTTAGGCTTGTTTTACAACTGTTAATTTGTGATATAAAACAAGAGATCAGTAGTAACAGTAGATATTTTTAATTTCCTAAAAACTTCTGGTTCCCGCGACAAAATAGATGTAATTTTAGGTTACAGAATAAAAAAGACATTATTACAATATTCATATTTAGTTGCAATATACAAAACCTTTAATAACGATTGAACCCTTTATAGTAATAGTAATATGTGAGGAGTTTTATTTCCCATATTATCCCAATGGCAGACGATATTTTAATACTAGTTTAATTTGTTAATTTTGAGTTTTGTGAACGCGGTGTTTTGTAATCTTTCGGTTTTTTTTTTAAATGACAGTTAAAGTAAATAACAGTATCGTAACATTTTGCAATGGTGTAAAAAGACCGAGGCTCTTCTTGTTGACATCATGGGGTCTGTGTGGTTAAATAGCATCGATGTTTCGCGGTTGACTCAAAGGTTGCGTGTAATGAGCCCTGGGATTGCCTCGTCACGTATCGTAACGAGTTAGTGCGTCTGACTGAACGGCCAATGGCCGTACTTGATTTTATATATTTCCGAGGTACATTGTAACTGCTTTATAGTTGAAATAGGGATGCGGAAAGTAAGAAAAGTAAATTTTAATATGGATTAAAAATGTATATAAACAGACATAGCTTATCATAAATTATACCACACGACTGTAGGATGTCAAATATCGTATAGTAAATAAATCGTGTCTAAAAATTGATGAATAGGTGAAGGCATTAAAATGTGCTGTTTCACCTAAACAGTATCTAATTGGCTGCGAAAATAAAAAAATAATTATGTACATTGATTATTTGTTACGTGAATCGGTCTTACACAGTTACTAATAATATTCATCATGTTAAAAGTATAACTGCCACAAATAAAAACAGTACAGAACGAAAATGACAAAGAGTTGAGATTGAAAAATAACTGTACATCGGATAGGCGGCGCGGGCGCGTATCGTCCGGTGCATCTCACGGCGACCTGCGCAGCGCCCATATCGCATTACACATAAAATATTTATTATTTATAGCATGTAATTAATAAAAACACACTGGCCACAAAAACAAGTAGCCTAACAGGAAGATATAATAACTCAATCGCGCCTACATTGCGCGCCTCGATTTGTTACCGTCCTGATTGGATCGCAGCACTGCACAGGCGCACAATATAAACACCGGCCTGTGAGCAAACGGTAGCTTAATGTCTTAACACGATACACTATCCGCAGTCAACCGCGGTTACGTGTTTCTCTTAACGTTTAATAATTATGGCCATTCAACGACAGAGGATTGGCGACATAACAGATGTTACTTTGACATTTTGTTTTTGATACATTGTGGATTAACTGTAGACGTAATCATTAATAATAGTAATTTTTAGTTAAATATTGAGTAATAAAATAGTTTTTTTTTTAATTTAGCAAATTATTATTTTTCCTTGTTCTTTCTTCAACAAAATGTGTAGTAAAAGATCTACATCGATGATGCAATATAAAATAAAAGTTATTATAGCACAATATTTTAAAATAATTGCAGCAGAAGCGAAGAAAGAAAAAATTATCTTCATACGCGCATAATTCGTAATACGTAAGTCGAAGTTAAGTTCGGAACAACGTAGAGTTTAGATAGTGGCAGGCTTTCTTGTATTTGCATGGCTAGATGCCACTTTCAGCATAAATCTGACGCCGTAACACCATCGCTGTTATTTGTTCTGCTTCTGGGCGAGCAGGGTAATGAAGCGAAAAATTATTACAAAAAACATTTTCCTTTAAGTCATCTTTTAAATGAAAATACTAGAATCATAACATTTAGTGTGTCTTTACATCTATAAGCTTGTGACTTAAAAATGTTAATTTTTACATTTTTAAGTCACTGTTTAAAAATTATTTACTTCCTTTCGAAGCACTATATTAGGTCACTAGAATTAAAATAAATTATTTAATATTGGTAATAATGGAATTTTAATAAGGCATATAAATGGCATAAAAAATTGAATATTTAAGAGGGCTGTATTAAGTGTACAATTTAAAATGTTACAAAATCCATTAAAATTGCAGTTTATTCGCTTGACAGGGAACCCGAGCGTCCAGACGGCGCGTGGGTTTGAAATACGAGCTCCGTTAGTACCTACGTGAGGAAGGACTTTATTAAAGTTCTCGTGAAAACACAACAATGAAGCGGTTGCAGTAACTTAATCTAAGAGAATGAATCCGCAAATGAAATCTGCCGCGAATGTGGAGTTTAATCTCGCTGCTTTAGCTTAGTGGTTTTTCATCGTCTAGTTATGCGACTATTTTTTTTTTATTCGCAAGTATTAAATGTCGTGTAAAAAACACTGATCTGTTTAATCTGCAAATTTGATTATAACTCTTGATTCAAATATTGAAAAAAAAAACCTTGTAAATGTGACTGTAAATGTGAATGTAAATGTGTGTGTTTATTGACAATTGTTTAAATTATTTATTGCATGTACAATTTAATTAAACTCTATTTTTTTATATTCGCAGAATTTTTAAAACTTAGCGATAATGGAGTAGGCAAAAAATTATTTTATGTGTACCAATTTTCTTTCTTTAAGAGTTGTAATCGGAATGAGAATGAATTGCATCAATCAACGTGAATCATTTAGAATGATGTGCCGACTTTTTTTACATGTGTTAATTAATTTGTAAGTTCTTATTACTCAAATAACCTTATGATAGGCCACTATTGGTTACTTAATTTACTATGAATGATCATTGATGATCTACTTCGCCTAAGTGTAAGACTGAAATTTATCACTAAATGGAAATGACACAAGAAAACATACTTGTTTTTTGTTGTTTCTAGAGATCATTATTTTTATTTTCTAAATAAGAATAATTTTTAGCTTGCCTGTAACGCGGAGAATCTCAATTCGATTCTGGGTAGTGGCGTGCATGTAAAGCAATCACAAACACTTAAATACAAAAGATCTATGCGTAGTAAAACATTATATGATGCCATTTTTCCTTTTCATAACTTTGTGTTCGTGTAAAAGGTTTGTACTTATATTTTATTAATGTTATCCCACAGTATTGTTTTAATAGGGTGTGCGAGGTTTTCGGTTCATATAGTATTGATTCCAAAGTGACATAATTGGTTAAAATTAGATGTTGTTATGGTATTTTCGAACCTAGTTAGTTATCTTCCTCACATTTATAATCTGTCGTCTTTTTCATGACATAATTTTGCTGTGTCTGATATAGACGAGAGCCATACTATCGTGAATTAGCATGTTTTATCGTGTGAAATTGAAGTTATCGTTAATCCGTTGGAAGTAATCGTTTAGTAGTTACCACCGCAGCGCTAATATTTGCCGTCAAACAACGGCTACCGAATATAACTGTGTTCTGGTTTCAAAGGTTTTGTTACCAGTGAAATTACCCGAATGTAGCGTAATTGGTGTATTGTAGAAATTCAAACTGACGTCTCATTGTAAGAGACTGGCATATTGCTTATTATCTATACATCCCGTTGTATTAAAAAAACATATGAGTGGTTAAATGTTGAATTACTCTACGGCATTCACAAATTATCATAGATATTTGCAATCAACTCTACAGTATTTTATATTTCTAGAATTAATGTCATAATATATTACGAACTATTATTCATATGTTAATAAGTACCAAAATAGCATATTACTTGTATTGTACATTCAGTAGCGCCTGTATAAATCTCTATCAGCCGACGTACTTTCAGCTTATTTGCGAAGCTCCGCATCTCCCATCTCGGACCTGCGCATGAAATGCACTAAATATGCATTAACTGTCACCGTACGCTCTTCATATATTCTTCGGTATTATGTTTATAACTGAGATAAATCAATCCATTACGTATTTACGGTACTACTATATGAGACCGAGAATACGTGTCATCCTATTTTAATCAAAAAAGTCAACTAAAATTAATTAAAATAATATAAATAAACCATAATTAGTGCAATTACTATAGACGAAGATAAGGGTGAAATTAGTGTAGAAATCATTTCATCGTATCAACTTTTTTTTTATTGATATGTATGTAAGTATTTAGGCTTGTTCTGTAGGCAACTCCAGCCCTTACGATATATTTCAGTAATAACTATAAAGATGATGTTAGACAGTTGGTTCGGCCCATGGTTTGTGTACAGTAGTCAATGAAAAAATATAATAACCCATATTATTTTACTAATTTATTTCAATTAAATAAACTGAATGTTGTATCGCCATTGTTAACCGCTTACTTTGTAACACGGATGGTTAGATTTTGTCACCAATAAATTGTAGTTTTGATAGAAGTAGAGTTTTCTCGTTGTCATAACAAAATTCCAGTATTTTGTGTGAAACGCAGGAGAGGCAGAATATTCTGTGCGAGCACGCTTCGTCATCACCGATATTTTAAACACCTAATATCGTAGAAAATTGAGATTAACTACCCGATAGAGATTCGAAGTTTTAATAGATACTGATTTAGTAAATAATAGTATTATTGTAAGATAAATATTTTGAAATTTTTGTCTAAGTAGATTCGTGGGAAAATAATGTTTGTTAAAATAAAAGAATTGGTAGTGTGACTTCATCCGCAGGGCATAAATCCCTGCGCGGGCAGTGGGACAGCGATAAATAACCAGGCTTACTGTGGTCGCACTGGCTCCTGTTCTTGTTAAATATTCTCTATAGCTATACATTGTATATAGAGCATTGGATGAATGAGCCGAAACAATTTGAAAAGGCCGTATATGTTTAGGTTGTGCTTCTGAAATGAGCAGTAAATGTACTAATATTATATTGAAATATATGCACATATAATCGAAAAATCTTTAAAGACTTATCCTTAAGTACTGTAGACTGTTGAATAAATAAAAATAATTTATTTAGCAAACCTAATATTCCTTTTCAGCTCGTCTACAACATATCTCACAGTTAATGCATACATGTAGATATTTATAAATTATTAGGGCATCTAGTTAGAACGTAAGCACCTCATAAATATTTTTGAAGATTTTGTTCTATTATAACCTAAGAGTTTCTGCGGTCACCTTGTTTAGGAAGTTAACATTTCTCTTTTTCGTTAACTCTAATTAAATGCTGCTATAGCTTTTGTTACTTTATGAATAATTTGTTGAGGTTGTTTTGAGACGAATTATGTTGTGTTAAGGTGACTACGTAATTCTTTTATTCTTTTGCATATTATAAATTACAGAATTAGTGATTTGATCGCCTCGTTTTATTGAAAAAGGTTAAAAATATTACTTAGTATATGAATTAATACATATCCATTTTATATACAAATAAGAGATACCTTTGCATACTCTTCAATGATTAAAATCTGTTCTGCACTATGTGCCGGAGGAAACCTTTAACCGAATGCACAAACTGCTCACTTCAATAAATAAAACACGAGTGGTCTAACTTACGATACATATTAAACGTTAGAATTTCCTTCCTGTCCAATAAAAACGGTGGCCGCGAGCGTCGTATCTCGAAGGAAACCGGCCAGGTCGTAATAAGTCGGAGAAATAAAATAATTCCCAAGTGGAATACGCACACTAATGTGACTAATATTATAATATCTTGCGCCCAACGTATCTGCTCTAGCAACGCCGGAAGATTTAGCTTCAAGTTGGAATACGTAATACCGTACGAAGCCAAGAACTAATTCAATTTTAGAAAAAAAAAAAACTTAAAAAAAAAAGAATTATTTTTAAAGCGAGATTTCGTTATAACAATAGAATCAAGCCCGTTATAATAAATTAGAAACTTGAAGAATGTGTCGTATAAATACATAAAGTAAATAATAGTAAATAGTATGATATGGAATGACAAGAAAGTCTATGTAAAGAGTCAATGATTCTCCACTTACTCTTTTTTATACCAACGTTAAGCAAAAAATAATATGTATATGGCAAAACTATACTTAGAGAGAAGAAATGTAAAATGTGTACATATTCTATAAACATTATTTCTACTTATCTATTATTTCCTCGGAAAATAACCTGGACCTGCCACCGGAAAGTAAGGGAAATCTACACATATGTCAATACAATTAGACATAATGAATATGTTAATACAGACAAATTTTCAAAGATCACTGCAACGGAAATGGAATGATTTATTACATCTATTTTTGCTGCTAAGCCGAAGCAGGTAAAAATTACTATACTTTAGTTTAAATACCTACCATGAAATTATGGACATGAGGCGAGGTGCGGCATTTAGTGCTTTGCGTTCTAACTAGCGTCATTCTTTTATGAGCTGGGAGTATGAATTACCATTAGGTGTGCTATTATTTCGACACATTATGATTATTTACACTTGTTGACAAAACAAAATTCGACACAAAATTTTTTTTAAACCTTTTTTGTGACTTGCATGTATTGTGAGACTACAATAATGCATCAAATTATTACATACCCGAAAAGAAAAAAATGAAAATATGTGCGTAAATCTAAATTTAGACTAACCCGAGGTTCTCATTGTGTAACGATGTGGAATACTTAAATTTGTTTCAGATTAGTTTAGTACCGTAATAACTTAATTATGTCTCTTAATTAGATTTAAAAAATCAGCTGTCTTAGTCACTGTTGCATAGAGCGCGGTATGCGCACGCAGCAGCCAGGTTGGCTCGTAAAGCGCGGACCACACGCGGGCGGAGGTGTGAAGGCAGCGCCCGCGCTCCGGGGGCCCGTCGCATAACTCATGAGCAGCGGGGCGCCGGTCATTCATATCTACCTGCACGATTCGGCTGCCGATGCTGCGACATATCGATACATCGACGCATCCAGACACACTGTCTACTCCAAAACATGAAGAAACAACGGGAACGCGTCTCATTTACGGGTCTATTCAATACAACTATTCCGTTTCGATTGATTTTTTTTATGATATGTTTGTAGTTACAGTACATTCGTCGAATGTATTTAAGAAACGTATACATTTCGTGTTGGGTCGGATCACGGAACGTCAATATGATGCTCGTAAGTTTAGATTACTATTGATATCCGTAACCTATACTATCAAAATATTCTGATATTCAGTTGAACTTTTAAGTTACAGACACTTCTATAAAAATCTACATGAATATGTCCATGATAATCTTCATCAGATTTAAAATTTAAAGATAATGATTTTGACATTTATTTTACATAAAAAAGGTAGCAACCTGTTTCTTTATATTCACTTGGTCTTGCCATATTTTTTTTAGACAACCTTTAATTGCTGTTTCTTTTACAAGTCGCTAGTCGATTAATATTAAATTTAATAATTGTGCCAACTAAAAGCAAATTACAATTAATGAAAGCAATATAACGATAGTAGTTATTTATACCCCGGGAATCCTATCCAACCGGAACAATAATTTCGATAATCATTCTTGAACAAACTCAACCAAACAATATAATTCATAAGGGCGAGGAGCTTCCCGCCTAATGGGACGTTTCTAGCGCGAGCACGCGCAAGACATCCCACAATTTACCTGTTACAAATTAGAAGCAACCCGTTATTTAAGTATCGGTAGCGGGGCTAGCGTGCGTCGTTATTGTAATTTGATTTCTTTCACGGACCCAGCACCATTTGGCCGCTAATAGGAACCTTTTGGCTTATAACTCAAAATGCAAGTAATTTGACTTAACCTCGAAAAAAAGATGACTCGCGCCGACTTTACATAAGTTAACCCGATTTGACTTGAGCTTCGTGCAATTGGTTATTGCTTATTATGTTAATTCGCAGTTTTGGCTTCTCGTAACACGTGAGAATTTCCCTTATGAAATATGATTTTAAAAAATGAAGTTATGCCTAACCTTGAAGTTTGGGTTCTTATGAACATTTTAATTTATTTTACAAAGAATTGGCGAGAGAGAAAAGTTATGTTTTGAGGTGAATATGAGTTGGAGTTTTAGAATTGAGTTTAATTATGAATGTTGAATATTTCTTCGACAGGCTATAATTCGAAGAACAATGGCGACTGATTGAAAGTTCCAATATGGCGAGAACAGAGAGCTTTGTGCGTAGGCGGAGCTAAATAAACTATGACTGTTCTAGGGTCGGAATTTTTAATTTTCTATTCTTATATGATATTGTTACAGTTTGTATCTATAATTTTAATACAGATACGGAATTTGGCGTTAGATCACTCTTGTTGGCTATTGTCTTATTAGGTACAAGTACAGCAATTATCACTGTCAACTAGTATTATGAAATAAACTAAATGTTGGTTGTAAGAACTTGTGGTCTTAGGTAATGACCTCAAAGTGTGATGCTATATAAATATTGAAAGTAGGTATTGCCTTATTTTTATGAGCTGGTGTGTCACTTTTCAGTCGGTGAACTCGTCCACCAATATTTTATCCACATTATGATTAGAGACAGATATTATTTATTACATCTTACCACATACCGGAGGAAATTGAGGGAGGAAGAAGGCCTGATGGATGTAGCACCTTATGGCTAAAGAATTTACGAGAATGGCTTGACCATAACACACGTTAATTCTTTCGTATTGCAGCCTCTAAGGTAGAGATTGCCATAATGGTCAAGCTCCGAAAATAAGCAATGAGTCATTTGTATAGTAAAAATATGAAAATTTGCTTTTACAATTTTACTAAAATTATATTATTAAAGTCTAAGAAAAATATTCATTTAATTTGTGTTTCTGGCGAAAATTTATATATACTGTATTGCAGTAAATTTTATTACGTCTTTTTAAATATTCTTCGTATGTTATAGCGAAAATCAACATTAGAATGTACGGATCTTTTCTTTTTTAAATTGTAGTACCATGTTACATTTTAACTATTGAGGTCACTATTAGTGTATATTTATGTACGGGAATTCATTATTTTGAATACCGCTACATTGAAGACCGGAAGTGACATCGTGTTGCAAGTTATGTTGCGTGCGCGCGCTGCGCTCCCCTGCGTAGGAGCAGCTTCCGTTTCCGATCTGCGGCACTTGTTGCCCAACCTAACGCATAATTTAGGTGGTCCATTCGTTGTCGTGTTTTAAAAGTATTTTTATCGTTTTTTAGCATAATTTTCATTACATCTTATAAGATAAACTGTTTGTTTTTTGTCTTCTTTTTATGTGTAATTTAATCCTAAATTCATCTGATTATTGATTTAATATCATTGTTTACTAGTCGTCAATGATTGTTATATATTGTGATTAAAATACTACTTCGGCGAAAATGCCGTTATTCGTAACGCAATATGAACGAGTATGAATTATTTTTCTTATCAAGCCTATATACTATTTAATGACTAGTATTAGGTGCAACTGTTCAAAAAGAAAAACTTAATAAGTTCATGGTTTAAATCCGATGATTTTTTTTTCTTTTTTGTTATCAATACTTTCATGTGATGGTTTACGGTGATGTGTTAAATGATAAACTGAACAAAGTTAGAAGTTGCTCATTTACTGGTGGACTTTGAATCTAAACTACTCACATGTTAATTCGACCGAGTGATAATCAGAATCTTCGATGTTGTTTAACGGATAACATAGTCCGGATATGTTTGCGTCGTGAGTTTCGGAACACTAGTTGTTTTAGCGTCATGGGTCGATGGTCGGGATGTCACGCGGTGCGCTGAACCCTTGTAATTGCTCCGGATATGTGACCAGCGCGGACTATATTTACTGCATGGCCTGGTAGGTGTGACGCTACGTGCTTTCTTTGTTAATATAATTTAATTAAATAACTAAAATTCCCTTGGTAACAATGGTTACCAAGTAGCAACAAGTAGCAAGTACCAAGTATAATGATACAGAGTAACAAGTTAGTATTATCTAAAAATAATATCACTTAAAACGTAAATAGACAGGTGAATTATAAGAAAGCGTTTGATTATTATTAAATAGTATCATTTAAGTAAATTTATATTTGTTTCTTATCATTAAAACTTGCTGGATACCGTCTAGATATATATCATGCGGTGTCAATTGTCAATTTGTTGTCAAATAGTACAGTACAATCATTCTGATAGTGATTTCTTATATTTTCATTATCATCGAAGTACGTGATAACTATGACGTTAGGATATTTGTTCCCTAAGTTCGCTCGTAGATAGCATTCATAACGACAAGAACTAAATATTTTAAATAAACTCGACAAAATCCAATAAAAAATGATCTTCTATTTTATTACATTTATGAAACTTTTAAATATTGGAAGAGTGTTTGCTGTTAAAATAACTGAGACAATACTATGTAATTTTCTATAAAGAGCGAGTGCAATGTGGCGCAGTGAAAAATGTGTTAATTGTGTCATACATGTGTATAAAAAGAAAGTTATTTAAAAGTAAAAGTCGATATCAAACTATACAATTATTAAAAAAGGCTACCAAGTAGCACAATTTGACGTCAAATAGTTCATAGACAGCATACGGATTCCTCCTCCCTTCTCCATTTCCTATGTGCTTAAATTTAGATGGGGATCAAAACGGCGAAACAAACTCTCCATTAGCACGCTGTTTTTGAGAATTTACAAAAAAAAATAAGCATGCAGAAAATCAATGTTTAGGGAAAGAAAAAATAGTCATTAATTTTGTCTTGACGGAATGTTAACGATGCCATTTTATAAAACTGTGTTGACATGACTCGTATATGCATCTACGAACACATACATAAACTTTATAGTTTCGTTTGCTTCGATGGTTGCGGTGAGCATTACAACAACAAAGAGAATTTAAAAATTATAAAAGTTAAAGCGAATGTCGTTAATATTTTTAATATTGATACTTGAAGCATAATCTGACCACAAACGAATCTGTTAAGATGGTTATACACAGAAAGCTTGCCATAAAAAGTCATAAAACGTATTTTAACATCCATTCGATAATCAATCTAACACGTCATAACTTTGACATCCAGTCTACACAGACCTAACTAAAGCGTAAAGGGTTAATTTCACAAAAATGACCTTTATAATTATCAACATAAAGAATGATTTTCTTCACAGACTTAATATAAATGAAACTATAGGATAAGACCGTTGCCTAAATGAGTCTTGATATAAACATGTTAATTTTCGATATAGAAAAATCGAGACATCCTACATATTATTTTGATACAAATTGGTAAGTTACATATAAACACATTACCATGTCTGTTCTAATATAATTTGTCCCTAAAATAAAAGTTTGAACTAACATTTTTGATTTTAATTGGCGTGTTCTTATTTTATTTTTATTTGTTTATTTGTACCTTATTATGGGAAACTTTATATTTCTTTATAAAATAATAATTTTCATAATTTGTTATATTACAAATGGTGTTTTATTTTTCAATGCTTTGTATTCGCAGTATTTAAATATTCATAACGATTTCATCAAGTTTAGTACGCACTTTATATAGACAAGTGATTACATTTGTACGAACGCCTCATAAATTTTAATGATATAAATTCTGATAAAAAAATCTATGAGTGCTAGTTAAACTCGAGAGTCGACTATTATGTCTATAAATTAAATCATTGCTCGCTTATTTTTTAATATCAAAATCAAAACTCAGAAGCTTGATATCATTTCGCGTGTTAAAATTTAAACAACAAAATTTAATAATAATAGCAATTCACATTGGGATGGCAGTTGGGTAGACCTAACAAAATACCGTATCACTATCAAAACATCACTCATATTGCCGCGATATCGATCCATTGACCTCTACGTTACAAAGCAAGCCATAAAACACTGCGTCACGGAAACAGGCTTTCTGTAATTTCGTTATGTAAAAAAAACTAATGCAGGTATATGTCCATTATCTGTAAAAACACCGACAAGAAGCTCTGCGCTAAGAAGGCAGCGGCATTTCCCCCGTCATTTTAATGTCTATTTCTGCTAAAAGCGGTAACTAGTATGAAGAGATTACTATGTTTTGGTATGATGGACAATATGAGTGACGAAATTACATGAGAAATGAGGTGCATCATGTAATACCTTAAAGCGAGTGCGCTGTGGGATTCTGTAGGGTGCTGTGTAAAAATATTTGTTAGCGCCAGGCAAGTATTTAACTCATGTGATAGATTAGATAATTATTATAAAACACTAAAAAATACAAATATCATTTTGTAATATTACACATAAAACTTTAGGGTATTTATAGTTTATTTGATGAAAAAGTCAAAGCATCTCCCTCTGCAAATTGCATTTATAAATTAATAGTAATCTGTAGATGAGTATCAAATACAATGTCATTTTGTTTGACAAAGCGTGCGATCTCGCGCTTTTGTCACACAATAAAGGTTTATCCTGCGAAGTTAGTTAAAAACTAATGACTTGTGATTTAAAAGAAAAATGTCTGACGGTACATGAGGGATTCATCACTAAAACGTTTATTTTTAGTTATGTTAAGAGTTGTGATATAGTTTCCAACATGGTTCAAATAATCGTAAATGTTATTAGAAGGGAAAGAATTTCACACGCTGTAATTATTTTTGGTATTGACTGGCACATCTTCGAAGGATGGTTTCTATGACGTCAGGGTTATGTTGGGTTTGTACTTACTGTTTGAATACAATGTTACTAGTGATTGTCTATGATTGACATGTATTTACGGTTTGGGAGTTTAAACTTAGAATCTGTCCGTTTGTCAGAATAAAATATATACTTTTTATCTGTAGATATATATATATAACTCGGCCATGTTTTTAAATTTTGTAATAAGTGTGGACAGAGCGACTGCTATCTCTGATTACCTACCTACTATAAAAGATGTGTGAGGTTATTTTTTACGTTTTTCTTAGGGGTCCTTACTAATAATACAGGATTTAAATACTGAGACGTCGGTCGAGAGCTCGGTTTGATTAATCATGCGAGTGAATGTTTTGATTTATGGAGGTTGCGCAAGCGCGGCTCACGCGCTCCCTCTGTCCGTAACTGAGCGTAGATCTCACTCCGCTCGTTATTTCGACTATACTTTATTTTCTACATACGACTTTTATATTACACGACGCATTGGTAATTAACGTCGTGACAATTCATTCATTACAATTGCACAAAATCGTAGTACCTACTCGGTGGAGATATACAATTAAGATAATAATCATTTAATTTCCATAAACTTTTCGCCTAGAAAAAAAAGTAAAGATTACCAGAGGTGGAGTTTTCAAATCGAAAACTGTGTAGATCGGTTATACCGCAGTATCGAATTCATCAGTAAAGAATGATGACGCCAAGCAGCAGTGTACAAATATTACTGTGATCCGCCTAGAAAGGCGGCGTAGTTATTAAATTTATTGATATAAGGAGACTTATCGTGATATATCGCAAAGCTACGAATCTAATTTAGTGGTTTATAAACATCTAAACTTGCATTTCATGCGAATAGTCAGGTGGTTGGTTGGCTTATCATAAAATAAAAGTCTTGTTCGCGTGGACGGTTCTGTTTAAAAAAAATGTTAAAGATGCGTTCTATGAAATCTTTTCGACTGCCATTGTGGCACGGTGACCGAATGTCAGCTTGCCTTGTAACAAGCAGGTCACGGGTTTGATTACCCGTACCCATGAGTAGTGGAGTCTAGGTCGTGGTAGACTTTTTCCGAATGCTTGGCTAAGTACCACCCTCATTGTCAATTTGCTGCTATAAGAGCTTTGCTATGTTGCGGTGCTCATATATGTGCGAGCTAGAGTATTCAGGGCAGGCATGCTTTACCATCTACGGCCTTGTCCTTACATAGCATGGGAAAATCCTATATAAATAAAAAGCTAATTGTGAGACGGACTCGCAATGAAAAGGGTTCCATATGGTATAAATATAGTTTGTAGACAAAGCCAGGCAAAATGTTCTAAAAGTTATTATCTCATTATATCCTTTCACATTTTTGAAAAATCGAAAACAATTCCAGTGACACTCAATAGATTAAGCTGATTTTTTTAGTTTTAGTATTTTTTGTTACATTATTATAATTTTAGTATTTGTCGCTTTTGTGGCTATAGATATATACATATATAACGGTTCATGAGATATAGCCTGCTAACAGATGGACAGATAGATTGACAGACGGACAGAGTCTGTAATAGGGTTCCGATTATCACTCTTGGAGTATGGAACTACTACTATAAATAATTGCATTGGTAGTTGTCATTTATGATATAGCTAGCTCTCACCTCTTATAAGGCACAATATTCAATTAGATGAAGCAATTGCCAGCGAAATAAAGATGGTGGCTACTCAATATGGTTGTTTATCCCGTTCGCGCAAAGCGGCTGGACTCAGAGCTACAATTAATATTAAATCGAAGCTTGACAATGATCTATATAATATATAAAGCTAGCGGTGCACCGAAATGCCGACACTATAACCCGAATATGTGAATAAGATACCGACATCAGATCGCAGCCGAGTTTAACCCTTGACACCTAATACATAAGAGGAGTCATCTATCAATAATCAGGGTAACCATGACGTCTTTTTCTAATAATATTCTATATACTACTATAACTGATAATTTTATTGTTTGAAGCCTTACTTTGCGGAACTCCAGGAATATATTTAATAATAAATAAAATTTAATAATATTAATAAAAATATATTTGCCTATTTCCGCTTTGTTTTATCTCAAATTCTAACTACAACCTCGTTTCGTGTTTTGACACTATACGCGGCATCTTCAGATGTTACGGCGGACGTCAGCGTCGGACGGTAAAACCTGTAACAATTTTTTTTTATTTATCATATTATATAGTACAAATGATGTATCCATAACAATTTTCATATGCAGTACTTTGTTCTCAACATAAGTAGCCAAGCATTACGTGTAGTATATGTTATCAGAGACCGATATACATGTATAGATATTTTAAAATAAATACTTAAATATATATTAAAAAACCAGATCCGACCCAAAACAAAGCAAACAGAAATGTTCATCAAATGAATATTTGTTCTGACCGGGAATCGAATCCGCGACCCCTGTTGAAAAAGGCAGTGTTATGACCAATACACTAACTGCCCAGTCAAAATACTATAATCAAATAACAGATATTTGAGTTTTGCAAAAACATTTTCTAAAAAAAACAATAAATAGGACATTAAACTATTTTTGACAAGATGGAACCAATAATGCAGCATGATTTGAATCATGGTAACATAACGTGTGGATATAAATCTTTTCACGTGTTACATATAACGTACGGTGTAAGTGAATGCCGTCAGCGGTTTCTTTAAAGGATAGGAGTGGCGGGGAGTCAGTCAGGTGCGCGCGCGCCGCGACCGACGTGCATTTGTCACTGTTGCCGGCGATTATTCATCTCATTGAAACATTAACGCTCACGGGAAATAATCACACTGACTAATGGAACCCCCCGTCGACACTCCTAAAGTTTCACACTCATCCGTAGTTGGCTAAGAGAGCCGACACTAACGATGTACGACTCCTTGTCAGATCTGATTTGCTTCAAGATAACAAATGTTCACAACTGACAAAGGTTAATGAATTATAATGTTCTACGTGATTATATTAAGGTATCTAGAGGCATAAAGTGCGAGTTTCTCAATCGCAGTAATGATAAAGGTAAGGTTTATGTGCGGACGCGTACGCAGGCACCGCAGGCAGGAACGGCAAAAAAGTCTACCATAAACAGACCGTTTACGATGGCAAATAAAGCTCGCCATCTTCTTCGTAGTCCCGTAGTGAATTATTGCTTTATTGCTTTAGAAATATTTCACAAACAGAAAATATTTTATGATTCTCAAGTTAAGTGCGGTCATATATCATTTTAAGCCATAGATAATAAAATTCGTAAGTCACCAACACCGAGACAAAAGTGAAGAAACGAGGAGCTATGCATCCGATAGCTCAGAGTGTGCATGCATGCATATTTAAATAGAAAAAATACAATTAAATATCTATGTATTATTTGAAAATCATAACATTGCTATAAAGAGGAATGTTATTTTCGCTACACAAACTCATATAAATTTCATAATACCTAGAATGAGTACAGTACAATAATGCCAATATTCCTTATAAGCGACTGCAATGACAAGATGAATTCTTTTGAAGTAACAAATATCCTAAACCGGATAATAACTTGGTAACAACATACAGATGAATAAAAACAATATAGAAATATGTGTATTTACAAAATGTAATTAATAAATATAAAAAAGTCGATACGGAATATAGGCAGAAAACAATTATTTACTAATTGCAAGGAAACGGTGTTAACTCAATTTGGGAATAGATATACATTATGTAAATTAACAACGACTAGTTTTATTACAAATAATTCTGTTACTCTTTAATTATATAATATATTTGAGTAGCTGACTAATAGGTAGAATATCTCAAATCTTTTATCTATGTAATTGTTAATATATACTCAATGGTTGCACTTTAGTTGTCCGCATAATTGATAGTTGTAAATTTATATGAAAATAAGTTAACACACTCCGAGAATTTCACATTTGAGAATGGGCTGAAACATAAAATTGGAATAGTTAATGCTCAGCGAAATCGTTAAAGCGAGTGAAGACTGTAATTGGAAGACATTAAAAGTAACCAGTCTCGTTATGAGTGACTGTTAAATCCTTTACCGTGGGCATTAGTCCACAGTATTTGCACACGCGTTACAATGTTCAAGATCGATATATGTAGCGCAATGTGAGCAATGTATGACCAGTGTAACCCAGGCTTGTGGCTAGTGTGTTGATTTGTTTGATTATGATTTTGATAATACATATGTCTATTTAATCTAAACAGTTCGTTAATAATCTTAATACATGAGCAATTGTTATACACAAATTTCATAGTATAAGAGGCAATTCTATCATAGTAATGATTTTTGACGATGATGTAGACAGCGTTTGCAATGTCTAAGAAACCTCAACAAATAAAATGGACACACAGTTTCTCTGATAACAAAATTTTGGTGGAAACATCTGAATATCAGCAGAAGTGCTGACAAACAAGTCAATGTCATTATCTGGCGTAAATATTTTACCGAATAACGTCGTCTAGTTCATAACAATTGTCTAGCAATTGATTTACAATTCGTAACAATCGCATTTGTCACTGAGACCTTACAAAAAATTAAGGACATTGTCAAAATATGTGCTTACGGTGAGCGGCGACAAGTATCGTCGCCAAACTGATTAGCTTCGCTGTGAGAGCGGCACGCAAAACAAAAGAAAGTTTCCAATTTGTTCGTCGAACGTTATAGCATTTTGGGCAACAGAGTTGTGATTGTAGGGACTTTTTTTTAGCAAATCCGTGCCGCATCATGGCTTCTCGGAAGGTTGAAGGACGTCGCAAGGCCAGTCGTCAGAATTAGTGTACAAATGACTGATGACAAAGATTTGTGGTGCACAAACTCATTAAGTTAGGTAATGCGCGGCAACGTTCAAAAATTACGATTAATACGTTATCGTTAACATTATGTTTTTATTCAGCGCAAAACTTTTCGTCAAGTTCATAATTCGCACTGTTATTGAAGCCTTTTCTTTACATTACTTTTCTCATTCGTGACTGTGCGTAATAAAAATAATTATAAATAGCCACCGTCGTCCTCGCCTTTTATTTTAATTTCTACTAAACGAGTTTGATTGGTAATACATAACATGGAGCTACGTTTTCGTAACAGATTATGTATCATTACGTAGCGTGAATATTTTTATTAAGGATTCGACAAAGTTTTGTGTTGAAAGGTAACATAATTTCAACATAAAGTTCTAAAAATAAAATTAAAATGTTATGTCTCCTAAATATTCCAGAGTGACACAACATTATTCCATTTTTATTTTATTAGTCTGTTTGTTTTTTATTCCTTAAGTAAATTAAAATTTGAACATCTCTGTCGTGCAGCGGTTTATACTGCCTTCAGTCAGATTCCAGGGCCACATGAGTAGTGGAGCCAGGATGATGGTAGATATTTTTAACCAGCGTGACTAACTACCACTCTCATTGTCTACTTACTACCATAAATATAGCATTGTTGTTGTGTCTCAGCAGTCATAAATTTGAGAGCTAGAATATTCTGAAAGAGCATGCTTCGCGATTTATGGCCTCATTGTCGTTTAACATCATATGAAATTGAAGATCAGTGTAATTCTATTGGTGATACAAAATAACTAAACAGGCAATAAAGAATCTCACCTTACTATTACCTATTAAGCTTTCGCGAAACCAATTGAAAGAACATTTGTAATCTTCATTGACATTTTGTATCATTTTCAATATTATAAAAATATCTACTATTTCCAGCTAATATGGGTATCTGTATACGGTCCATTTACTAGAATAACATCACATTTTGAAAATAACAGTTTTACAGTAGACTCTGTTTTTTTTTCCACTTTTGATGTCTATAAATATTAAAATCACATGTCCTTCCGAGGTACTTATATTTGTTTGTTATTTCATTGACTACAATTCAATATATTATAAAATTAAATTACTATAGTTTGAAAACTATTAAACGATTAACGATACAAAATCAAATGTGTGTTTCTTGACGATCGGCGATATGTATACATGTAAATATTTACGTCATAATGAAATCAAACAAAAGTCGAATGATAAATGCTAATGATTGTGAGCGATAGGAACAATAAAAATTTGCGACCGAAAAAGAAGCGGCGGTCGGCGGCACTGTTCGTAATGTATTAACTGCATTCGCGAGGACCTGCCGTGTAATTTTTCAGCGTTGGCAGCGCAATCGGAAGTGCACCGGCGGCAGTGGCCTTTTTGTTTCGCGGCGGTCTCGTCTCTGATGGTTTTCGGAAGCGAGGTCGCCATTCGTAGCCATGTTACTATCAACCAATAATTCATTGCATGACTCATCGATGAATAATGGAAGGAGAGTGAATTTTCATTTTAATCGCTTTTTAATTCCACTTTTATTTAACTTTAACGTCTTAAACATTAATTTTGTTAATAACATTTAATAATGTTGGGTTATTATTTTACCTTTCTGTATTTTCAATAGTAAGTTTCTTACTAAGAGTAAACAAAACAAGCTAACGTCGATGTTATTAAATGTATGTAAGTATATTATGTTGCTTTATTGAAGTTGAAATTAACTTTACTGATAAAAATAAGAAGTTATGTATGACGTAGTTAATGTTTTAGTTTAACATTTACAAAAGCGGTTCAAAACGTTTTGTGAATTTTTATATTATTTCAGCACAATTTTAGTACCTCAGAATTCAAAATGTTAATTTATATTTGGTTGAATTTCATTTCTTTGTTTAGTGGCAATAAAATTTAAATGTAAGTTATATAACAACGTTCTTATTTTTTTAAGGCATACCTTTCATCTTCAGAACCTTTTTAAATTATAAAAATATAAGTGTATAATTTTTTCTTTAGATTCAACCGCTGTTTTTCTGTTCGATATAATATAAATATACATATACATCTGTATTTGTGAGCACGTGTTTGTGTATTTTTGAGAGCGTGTGTATATATACGGTATTGCTAGCTTCTGATTTGTAACGAAGTTTAAATAGGTACATCGGATACTTAATTAAAGAGCGTTTGCATGTTACCATTTTGGCATATTCAGCGGTCACTGTAGGGGACTTCCGTGGGAATGTTGTTGCTTTCCTAGTTTACTACAATCGAATGAGAAATATCATTAAATTATTACGCACAAGACCAAAATACCCATGTGCCTTCGTGAGAACTTTTGCATTGTTTAACGCGAAGTGTAATCTCGGCAACTATCGTATGCCTACCGAGACCACATTACATTGTGAATGGTGCATTCCTTACAAAGTTTGGAGTACAAAAATTGTTATTAAAACTATATTGTTAAAAGAAACTATTAATTTATAAGCAAACTCATTTAAATTATATAAGAACTCGAATAAATTGCTATTTTTATACATAAATATGGCAGCGATAACTTGTCAATAAACTCGATGTTCATTATAACGACGCCATTTTGAATGATTATTTTAAATAGAAATCGTGAAAATGTCCTCAAATTTCATGATCGTATTCATAATTCTTTTAACTACATTGGTTGTAATGAAAATATTTATCATAATTTTATTAATACTCGACGATGATTTAAAAAAAGTTTAAAAAATGTGTATTTCAGTAGACGATTAATATTATCAACAAAACTTTTTGCATAAAATAAAGTACTAAAGAAACCTACTTAAAATAATTATTTTAAAAATATGTAGTTAAACATAATTTCTGGTAAACTACTATCAATAATTTTGGTGATGAAATACTATTGATTGTTTTGTTTTTTGATTTCTAACCAATTGTTACAAAGTTGTTGAACAATTACGATAATTACGTTAAAGAGCTTTTAATTTATTATGTTTCGATTATGTATACAAAAATGTTATTTTATGACGCGAAAGATTGTTGAAGAGAATATGAAGAGCCTCAGAACAATTTTGATTCACACTCAAGTAAATAAATGAGGAATCGTACATAACGTGGCCGGGGTCGGGCGAGCGACGAGTTCCACGATTAGCCGTACAATCCATCACGCTGTCACGTTGCCTTTCCCGTCAGACGCGCATTGTGCCGGTAACGGTCTAACGCTGTTATTAGCCCAGCAGATTTGTGTATTAACTGCGAATAGGTATAGTCGGCTTTCTACATGCGTCGCATTCATTGCGAATAAGCAATCGACATATATTCACTGTCGTAGTTATTTCTTAAGTTGCATACGGCATGTGGATAAGGATGGTAATGGATTAGAAAACATTTTATTAAGCATTATTTATTATAATAAATAGTTTCTGTTACAATAATTGTCGCCAATTAATCGGTACTTAGTTTCTGTCATACAAGAATTATGATGATAATGTTGAGATATAAATTTAACCTCAATAATTTTAATTCAAATTCCTCTCTATCACGAAAATAATCATTTTGCCTACTTCCCTTTCGGTCTTTGTACATTCTTTATTTGTAGGCTCTTATATGATAAATTTATACAATTTATTATATAAAAGCTCTGACTTACTTCACTATCTTCTGTTTACGCATTCCATAACCAACTACAGTACAATATAAAGAAGTCATTATCTTACATTCAAATATACAATTTTCACACTTACTAAATACATCGGAAATAATTATGCAGAACATGTAAAGAGTAAAGTAATGTGCCTCTTTTTCTATAAATATGTATTAAAAGTGTAAAGTCAGCAAAATTACATAAGAACGTTTTGTAAAGCGTCCACAAATGTAAATTATTGCGGGTTATTGCATACAATATACGGAGGCAAAAATACAGAGAAAATAAAGCTTTTACTGTTATTATTTTATAATTTATTAAAAAAATAAACAATACGTTTATATGGCACAATAGATTCCAAATTACTGTAAGTCAAAAACGAAACTAAAAATCTCTGTCAGTCAAAACAGTTTCTAAATCGAAAATTTTACAATTCGAATTTATTCACATTTCTTGTAATTTATATTTACAGAAGTTCCTAAATTATCATAGTGTAAAATAAAAAAAAATTGTTACAAAAAAAACTCATGTCGCTTCATATGTTTCTTGCGAAGGCAGTATTCATTTTTATACAGTTAACAATCAACCAATTTTTTTTACTTTTCGAATTATTTTTATACATTCTATACTCTTTTATATAAATTGATAGTATATTTTATATAAAAATAATTAGTGGGATCATTAAGCTGTGAAGCACGCATCGTTCAAGGTGAATCAGAGTGAACGTGTCCTTGACTTGAAATTTATAAATATTCGTTAAAGTACTACTAACTACCGGGTAGAAGTTATTAGTTCTTAAGGCAATGCTACTTGTAAGAGGTAAATCATTAATTGAAAAACATGTGTGAAGGTCAAATAATTAGTTATCAATTTTTTACTTATTGATATTGCTTCGTTAATGTTGTACAAAAATAAACAAGTCGTGATCATTTATAAAAACAACTTGAACTCAATAAACATTAAAGATATTTAAGTGGTACAAACTATAAAAAATCACTTTTAATGTTACAATTATTTATAGAATTATCACCTTAATTTAAAAATTTATACAATATTTATTTACAGGTAAGGTAAGTTACAAAATTATTAAAAATATCAATTTAAAAATAATAAATAAATAAATGTTTGGCACACCACATACATAGTTCTCTGATTCCAAGATAGGTAGCTAATTAGCAGTTGCAGTACGGATTATCAGAGACCGATATACATACGTAGATATTTTTATAGAAATACTTAACACAATTACATATACAACCAGACGCAGAACAAACACAAAATGTTAATCTCATAAAATTTTTCGTCGTGAGCGGGAATCGGACTCCCAGCGTAAGAGGCAGAGTTACTACCATTATACAAACGAGGTAGTAATTTCTTTAATATTTTTATTTTCAGTTATATTTCTATTATTCTGAGGAGAATTGTAAAAAATAAACAATCGAGTTTCTTTTCAATTTAAATCGAATTTAATAAGCTGAACTAACTTTAAAAATGACCATATGTAAAAGTCAGTTTATTTTTCTTGATAATTTTAGTAAAATATAATTTGAATTAGTTTTAGACATGAAAAGGTTTTCGAAGATTGTTATTAGATACTGCGTATAAATATTTACGGTGCCATAGATAAAAGTTATTATTGGTATATATATATACGAAGGCAGAAAAAGAATAGATAAGATGCATAATATCTTTACAGCAAAATCGCAAATTAAAGGAAGCTGTAACGTAAACTGTATATACTTATAGATTAAGAAAGTATGGGATTGTTTAAAAAGAGCGTGATTATGTCTCTGGCATTTCCTAGCATCCATAGGTTATGGTAATCTCTCACTATCAGGCGTGCTGTCTGCCTGGTTGTCAATTTAGTGGTTTAAAAAAAAACATAATATCTAGTTTGCTCGAAAGAAATTGAAAGCGTAAACTATTATAATTCATCACCAACATCGCAGCGTCATTGTTCTACGTATATTAGAGTCGAAATTTCACAAACGTCAATTAATATTAATAGACACCTGAGCCAAAAATACGGTAAGAAAAAACTGCGTGCCCGTCGTGCTGGCGGTGTGGTTGTTGCTGTTGTTTTTATTTCTTTATTATTTTTAGGGTTCCGCGACGAGTATTATTTGTTTTTGTATGCATGCCTTTATTTTGAGTAAGTTTTTGTGTTAACCAATTTTAATCAATGTACATTCTCCTATCTTTTGTGACTTGCTACATTTTAGTTACGCTTCTCTTTTATTTTAGAGCTCTAACTATAGGCTTTCGATTCGTATTTTGGGGACTTAAATATTACTGTGAAAAGAAAAAAGATGGAATTAAAAAATAGAAAACTTTTGTTAAAAAACCTAATAGCTTTGTACGGAATCCCGTTTGTATAATTACGTATAAATTGAACTTTAAAAACACTGTTCGGATGAGACCTTAGCAGACATCGAGCCATCGAATCCTCGAAATAAATTAAAAAGTGCTCGCTCATCATTAATCAAATGGACTCGATTCCATCAATATAATTTACTTTTTATAGTTTTTACCCAAAAGCGCCCTCCGTGACTCGCATGTTCAGTACGTCGTCGGTTGGCACCAGGTACGATACGGCCTTAGTTCATCGCGCTGTATCCGCATTGTGCATTTAGACCTAAAATATAAAATCAAAAAAGATATGAAACTACCAATACTGGGCAATTACTCAGTATTGTATGTGATTTATTAGTTTATTAAATGTAAACTATATTATTATTTGTTACTTTTTATAGATATAGTTTCCCCGTGAACTATTACGCTGTTAAGCTTAATGGTTCACGAGGTTCAAAATGCTGTTTGAATATTCATGGGCCATCTCTTAATACACGCGAAAAGCATGGATTAAGTAGTTGATGGGAATTTAGAAAAGTTAATTAAAAGTTTATTAAAACTAGCTTGAAGTTATTTTTATATATAGTGTTTATTAAATGACACGTAGATACTGCATGGGGATGTGAAATTTTTCTCTTATAATAACAATAAACCCCGTAAGCTGCCAACATTATCACACTCGCTATTAATCATTTCATAAAATGTTTTCGATTGCGCAAGCAGGTAGTTCACGGCTATAACTAAACAGTAGATACGTATCTGCCACAACAAATTCTTAAGTCACACCTAAAATCATAGACCGTTCAATTGATCGCCTATTCTCACCGCGTGCAAACGTTTCTGTTCTGTTTTGAGGGTAGCTGGTAAAATTATTGGGGTAATAAGACTTAACATCTTACGTCTCAAAACGATAATCGTAACGTGATGTTGTATGAACATCATAATTAGCACAATATTGTTAACCGCGTGTATCACTTTTTTATAGCAAAAGTCTAACACTTGACCACTATTGTATTTGATGCTAGTTGACAATGAGACTGCAGATAGTGAAGCTTGCTCATGTGTGGTTACCGGAACAACAGCAACGCTGTTACGGCGGCTGGCTAGCCTTGAGCGTTATAAATATCTAAGTAGGTTAGTAAGAGCTCCAGCGACATCTAGATACCAATAATTCTGGAGTCTGGAAATCAAACTCCGCACCTCCATACTACTAATGTAAATCGCTGTGCTTCAGAGGTACTTTTATAAATTTGCTACCGGATGGACGGATGTCTTTCTAGTCTGACCGCTACTTTATGTAAAAAAAGCTTAAGTACTTTTATGTCTTTTAGCTCTAAGAGTAAGTGCTTATTTCTCTATACGCGGAGATTTAGTCGGGCGACGAGTCTGCGCCAGCGACGACCGGTGACATGTCGCAACGGTCGGCTGCGGCGCTGCCGGTAATCGGTTTTCTCCAATAAACGACGATTAGACGCGCCGGCGTCAGCACGCCAAGGAACGGCCGCGTACATTCGCGCACAAACGCTTTACATATTACGATTTCAATTAAAAGTTTCATCGTTTTATTATGCCACTTCTTTCTGAAATTTTGCAATCTCCATTTTAGAGGCCGCAGCACGACAAAGATATTGTGTGCTGAGGCCAAACCTCTCTTGTAAATTCCTTTGCCTTGAGATCTTTCGTCTATCTAGCTTTCTCTATCACTCAATTTTTCATGACTGGCTTGTTTTTAAATTAATATTTGTTACCTCTCCCAATCAGGCCAAAACATTGCACTTTTTGACTCGGTATAAAATTCACACAATAAAAAATTTTAACAGTAGCAACAATCAGTGTTTGCGTGGACCATGAAAGCAAAATATTATATAATTATATTTAAGTAAGGGAAGAAAAAAACTATATTTAAAAAGTATCTTACGCATAATCACAGTTATAAGCTATTACTACATACAATTTCATAAACATACCTTCAGTAGTTTTGCGTGGTGCAGCAAAATAAGTTTCAATATCGTTGTTTGATCCATGTGTCGATTACATTGTCCATTACATATATTATCAAATTAAGGAATAATTGTGTTCATTACTAATTATTAATATTGAATAAATTGTAGTTCATTATTAACGATAAATAATTAACATTATTTTTTAATAAAAAAATGTTTAAATTGTTTTCACAAGTGTACGTGTTGTGGTCGTGACCAGACGGACGGTTTCAATTATTATCTGGAAGTCGTTTCTTGAGCTAGCAAGATAGTAATTTTAATCGTTTTATTAAAAAGTAGAACTTTTAAAATAAACATCATTTCATGAAGCGCACATTACTTCCGGGTTTAAGTAGACCAAGTTTATTATGAAGCCTAATTTTTTATCGAAGTTTTCTATTATTTACAGTTAAGAAAACATAAGAGACAAATATTTTCTGTTTTAATTAGAATATTTATATTATTATTTTTTAATCAGAAAAATTACCTAGAATAAGTTATAAAATAAATTGACGAATTGACGATAAAAATAGTTTTTAAATTTTATAGGTAATATAAAAATTAAAACATAAATAATTTTAGTTAACTACCCAGAAGGATAGGCAAACTCGAATTGATGTGATTTTAAGATCGAGGTGAGTAATTTTTTAATCGTTCGGTATTAGATTGTTATTTCTAATTAATTTATTCACCATAATTTGTTTATAATAAGCATTTTACATTAAAACTAAATCAGAATGTATCCTATGACACTTCGTTTTTATTTTGAAATATATTTTGTTTATCATTTGAAAGTATATCTAAATTGTGGTTTTCATAGATTAATGAATAAGTATTCCATAACATTTTGAGTATTCAACTCGCATGTGAACAGAATAGGTACCTCTGACTGAAGTGTACGGATAGCAGGAGAAGTCGGCCCGAGGTGACGGCGCGGCTCAAAAGCTTCGACAGCCGTCCAGCGCGGCTCATAATTAAGAACGGTGACTGTTGAAAAATGGCTGCCGCCCCCGGCCGGCCGTGAATAATCGCCGTAATTACGATTCGGAATAATTTCCAGCCAGTCATAGCGATGCTATCGGTAGGTGTTGACGAGCGCTCGTTACGCGCACGCAGCAAAACACGCGCGGCAAACGTCCACTTTCGTGAAAATCGCATTTCCTCCGTTCGTTTTACGACGTGATTGAGTCAACAGCTAACATCACTTCAGTCGTGCTTCAGAATTCTACTTTAAAAGTTAACTTTATGTTTAAAAAAATCGATATTTGATAAAATAAAGTTTAATTTGAACTAACATGAAATTGTTGTAATCGGAGATTTTTTAATATGCAGGATCTCCGCTATGCTGGACTTAAGGCGATATTTTATCATTCTCCAAAAGAACACGTCACGACATCCTGATAACTTATAAAAATTAAACTACCTTTACAAACATATTTTGTAATTAACCTTTGCAAAATTTTTATTTCATGTGTTACCACACAATGTTAATTATTGTTTATAATAAAATTACATTTTAGAGTCCTATAACAAGATAGAATATAAATTTAAAAGACGAGATTATTTTGTCTCGATTTAGCGTGAAAAAGAAGAACAAGTATCTTTGCCTAGTCATAAAGTACAAGAGTAAATGAACGTAAAACAAAACTAAAGTTTTAATCCTTTCTCTTGACTAATTAAAATAATCTCAGCGTCCGTAGCGAAGGCGTGTCGGTTGCGCCGCTACGTGGGTAGATTTAATTAGTTGTAAATACCTTTTTTTTTTTCAGTTGCATCATCGTGGTCTGATACTGCGGCATAATGCCGAATTGTGTTTAGGCTACACTGTAACGTATTGTTACCTGTTTGCCAATGTCGATGTATTTGTTTTAAAATGTTTTTAGTAACACTATTAAATATTGAATGAAGATATATTTCTTTAGCAGTATTAATGCAGCTTTCATTAATGAACACTAATATGGTGTTCTTTTGAGCACAGCGAAAAATTAGCACAAGATGAACTTTCTACCGATACATTTAAATTTGTACGGAATTATTTGTTGGTGAATGAAAATCTACAGGAATTCACATCGTCGAACAGCAGAAGATTAGGATCTAATCCCAGCAGCATTTCGGCCTTGGATAACTTGTGCTTTATTGTTATTCACCAATAGATGGCACTGCAGCATATTATCTTCTTAATTATTCAACAAGTTTTTATGAAACAATTAACATGTACTTCATATATAAACACGATTCAATATATTTGAGAAAATTTATAGCTAATAACGTCAGAAATATTTAATAAAATTTGTCGTAAATTCAAGTTTTTCACGTTTAGTTTTGAAAAATATTAAGATTTTTACGTTTTAACAATTTACAAATACAGATACTGCTACTCAAAAACGTTAATTTCATCGCAATTGCTGTGTGCATAATTAAAATAATTTAAGGTCTTATAATATATTATTTTTGTTTGTAGCTAGAATTAATATGAGATGTAAATAAATTATGAATATAACTCAACATATGTGACGGTATTGACATATTTAATTTGGTAACTAATTAGACGCAGACAATTGATGTGGTATTTAATTTGTATAACTAACTAGCGTTGAAAAAAAAATAATAGAAAAATAGTTACTGATTTGTTAGTTTAATAGTCAAGTACGAGCTAAGTATTTTCTATTGGTAAACGACTATTCTAAGATAACCTTAGTAATAAGTTACCAATGGAAGATAGAATAGAGGACACATATGTAAACATTAAGCGGTTTACATTTTTCACACGTTACGTGACACTCGTATGCGGGTAAACATTTCTATATAGAACGCACCTGTACTAACTAACGTCACACAGGACAGTCAGATGTAAAAACCTATCGAGAGCAAATGGTTTAAATGTATCACTAACTATATTGGAGATTGATTTAAAAAAAAAAGTAGTGCTCGGTTAGAGACTTCTCGTAACGGAGTAAAAAGGAAATTGCAACCTTTGGACTTTGGACAGTGGTTTACCGCTTGCCTTGTATCGTCGAGATTCCGAATTAAATTTCCGGGCCATGGGTGTAGTGGCGTCTGCATGGTGGTAGGCTTTATTGGAACCCGCCTGGTTAACTACCACCCTCAATGTCAGCCTGTCATCACCATGGTTGTGATTCGGTAGTCGTACATGAACGTACTTAGAAGCATTTTGGGCGAATACGCTTTACCATCTACGGTCTCATTGTCACTTAACATTAGGTGAAATCCAGGTCAAAACTTATCCCAAAATCGATAAAATATAAACAATGTTTCATTAAACACAAAATCGTTAAACGCAATCTTATTCTGCAATAGCTTTTAACCATCTTGTATTATCTCCGTCAACGCTTAATTCTTCCTACGCTGAGAAGAACTGACAAGAAACTCGTACATAATTTTATTTATTTTTTTATTTATATTGTCTAGAGCCTAACCACGATTCTACGTTATTATAGTAAGTGAAGATGTGGTCTATAATGGTAAATCGCACCCGTTGAGCCGAAATCTAATCATTCTTTTTTCGAAAATTCCCCATGACAAATTTGGATGGAAACATTGACGCCGGCAGACTATACGAATCTGTTGCTGTTTTATTTGTACTCAAAATGTTTCAAATAACCATAGTGAAAAGAGCCATGCAGTTTCAAACGTCAATATCACTTTTATAATCATCCACACTATAATTTGTTTTTTTCGCACAATTTCAGTTTAACAATATTTTTTAAATTTATTATAGATAGATTGACAGTCATATTTAGTAGCATGCTGTAATAGTGTACAGTTAACTTTATAATAAACTAGATACTTTATGCCTAGACAAAGGAGCCCGTTAGCGGTAATGGTATTTTTTTTCTTAAATTAAGTGTGGAGACCACTGTTTTTAAGTACTTTTTTTGGGTACATAAAGAATTTAAATTACAAGAATAAGTTTTAGAACACGAAACTGTTTAATTAAGTATCAGATTGCCTTTGTAGATTTTCTCTAATATCACAACTTTCAAAATTTAACCTAACACTGCATTGTCTTCGCATAATAACTCTAGACCTCCTATCGCTACAGAAATACATACATTCAGAATCTTACTTGTAGGTTCGACCCTTCCAAATCTAAAATATTATATCTACTTAAAAAATCCATTTAATTCGATGCTTTGCACGTATGGAAGACGCTAAAGTAGCAACAAAGGCGATAAACAAACCGTTTGTAAAGTTTTTTGCTACTATTTTTGATTACAAGTAATACTGGTTACATTTATCTATGATTGTTAATGGATAGGGTTGAACCAAAACCTGTTGCTGTAGTTTTTGACTGATTGTTGACGAGTTTTTATGTTCCATTTATGAACATATAAAATAATGTTGAGTTATATAAAACAAATCGATCGCTAATGTTAGAGATATCTTTTAATATTTGTACATACTTTCTAATTAATGATCGTAGACAATACATTTTTATTAAAAAGTAAATAGCGACGTACAAAAATCGTATAGTTTGAGAGCGAAAGTGTAATTTGCATATAACAATGCAACACCTGTTAGGTCGGCGGTAGGCGTGTGGGCGCTCTGTCCTCTCACAATGGCTCTGTTCATTCAAAATAACAGTTGCAGCACAGTGTAAATGAACCTTTTTTATCATCATAAGCCGCCAAGGTCACCTCTTTTACGTTCTATCATATGTCTGCCGGTTTCACTTTGGTTTAAGTTGTTTTTTTGCATCGGGTTATATCACGATTATCACAATGGAATTAATATTTCTCTTTGAATAATAAGCAGATCACATATGAATCCGTTACAGTATGAAATTTAATAAATAAATAACAAACATATCACGTCGAATATTGGTAGATCACATGAAAAATTGAATGTTTTTATTGATGATGAATGTATGATGAGTTGAAAAATTTAATTTTTTTTAAACATTTTGTTAATATCTATATTAATCTGATAATTGTTAACGAAATCGTTAAATATATTATTTGTAAGAATACAATCAATTATATATACAACTATAACCCTATTTTACCTTTTACTGTACGTATTAAAAAAATTACACTGAGCGCAAGAAATTAGGGCGGCTGCTATCGACAAATCTACAACCTTAACAAATGATTAGCAAGTTAAACAACCCGCTACAAGCATTAGAGTGGCCGCTATCTTTACATCTTTATCGAATAAATTAAACGCAGGTCCACGTGTTGCGATATGAATCTACACGGAACCTCTGTCCGGTCATTCTGTAACCGAATTTACGATCCAAAACATTTCTACGGCGTCATATTACAAGAATTTGCATGCGCATCGGCCATTATAACAACAATGGGAAGTGGTTGTCAAGTCAACAATTGTACAATTTTTGTAAGTGAATAACTCTTAACTGCTGTAGGGGATCGACTGGTCTGGAATCGAACGATAACCAGGCTATTAAATTACAATAAGTTAAGTAAATAGTCAAGTCTTGAAAAAGGTGGTGCGTAAATAATACAAGCCGTTATATATTATTTTATTACAATTACCGTACAATTGTGCCAATTTTATTGATAGCTTTGATTGTACAATTTTCTCTTGATTAATATATATTTTGAGTACTATATACATATTGTTTATTTGTTCTATTAGTTTATCGTCATAGTTATGGGCATACAAATATTTTACAACAACGTCAACGTCCTTTTTATTTTTTTCGACTAACGACTAAGTGTTAGACCACAATTTCAAATCAAGTGACAATAAGGTTGTAGATGATTAAGTGCGCTCGCTCAGAGTATTATGATTCGCGAATGTATGGAGGTAGATTAAAATTGAGGTTGGCAGTTAGCCTAGGGGATCTGAAGAAACCATGCAAACTCCTCTATTCATGCCGCCCCGGATTCGAACATGGCTGTCTGGTGTTCTAATGCAAGCGGGAACCAAACCACGCGGAGGCAGTTCAAGTAGTCACTGCCTTAGCATCTAACAGAATTATTGCACTGATTACTTTTTTTGTTTAAAAAGTTCATTGTTATAAAAGTATTTATTTCAATTAATCAAATTATACATTTACGAAAATCAATCTAATTGTAATGAATTCCCGAAGTACGAAATCTATTTCATTCAATTGAGCGACAGACCAAATTTAAAAGTTGGTTTTTTTGTTTTCACCTTAATCAGGTTCGTTTTATTTTGTTAGTACGTCCGCGAGAGTTACGTGAATCGGTATTTAATTTGCTACTAGTGATGTGATTTCACACTCGATTGATTGTGAGATGCGGAATATTAAGGTTTTCATCAATATAACTGTACTAGTTTGCAATTGTGTAAGGTAATATAACGGAAAAAACTTTTTTTGCAGTGAAATAAGTATCATAATGCTGATTCACCGAGACCGGAAGGAAAGGCAGGCATATGTGAAATTGAAATTTTTTTTGCGAGGTTATTATTATTATTAATTGATATTTTCATTTTAATAAAATATACTTAAGTTACTTATAAGTTCATAACGCATAATCTAAATAGAAAAATATATGTTAACGTGATGAAATCCTTCATATATAACATTTTGTTTTTGATATGTAACGTTTTTTCACAGCTTTTAGTCCCCGACATAGTGTTGCTAGGGAAAATGAATAGTGCAATTGGTGGCAAGCACTGGTTGGTGACTAGTACACATTGTTATCATTGTATACTGTACGTCCATGATTTGTAATACATACTTTATAAATTCAAAACGATGACAATAAATTCATAAATTAATTAAGTATTATTGTGAATTAGATGTATTGAATTGTTATAGTAATTCTTTACGTGCCTAATATAAAATTTTAAGACATTATGATAAAAAAATGTATTTTGTTGTATGTTTAATAATTAAATAGTTTAATGTATTCTTATATAACATGTAAGATTTTATTTTTTCATTTGTATTCAAACGGTTCCGGTTTGATATAATAATAATTGGTGCAAAACAGAAAGGATGTCCTGTGTCGAATCGGTATATGATTCAGACAACTTTTTCTATACATTTGTAACTGGACAACAAAGTAAAATATGCTTAATAACATAGCTGTTAAAGATGTAATGATCGTGAAGTGACAGCATATATGTTTTTGAACACGCCAATCTATCGAGCATCCCTTATACGCGTGACGGGTCAAAATCGCGATTTTTATTTATAACATGTCGTATTAAAGCAGCTGGGGTATGTCAAGACGAAAAAACTAAGAAAATGAATCCATGGGACCCCTTCGGTTCTCCACCCTATGGGCGGACCACCCTTTAAACGGGTTTCACCGTCATAAATCCCACGTTCGTTTTCAAAAGACATTTTAAAATGCGTATAAAATTTATTCAGGGCAGAAATAATTTAGCGTGCGTTGGAATTTATTTATTATTTATTCTATCGCAAAATTCGTGCACGTGTTTACAGGTCGCAGCAGACTCATCGTTTTTTTTTGTTAATACCGAAAACATTCTATAAATATGATAATTTAAAAGAGCAATTATTGTCAAAAAGTTTTGATATTTAGAATTTTATTATGGTATAACATTACAAAATTTTGGGACGGTTAACATATTCGTGTAGGTAAATAATCAGTGAAAATATCAACAAAAATCATGGCCGTAAAGATTTTACATTAGCTAGTTAATAATTATGGTATTATTATGAAAAAATCTTATTATGCCAATCACTATAAGATAAACCTAATATTTTCTATCAATTTCCATTTCGCATTAAGAATAATTTTATATAACGTCTTTATAGTATTGTTAAGTTACTAAACTTCGAAATATTTATCAAAACAAATACATCAGAGATCAAAAAAGAAAGTACTAGGGAAAATTCATTTAATTACATTTATCAATGAAATAACGATACAAAATCCTAAAAATAAATTAAACAACAATAGAGGACCATAACAGACACGCCCACTCACCTAGTGACCCACAGAACTAATACAACACTCCAAACGATGTCTTAATTAACCAACAATGACTTTATAAAAGCTTTCAGTATCACCATCTTATGATAATCGGAGAGCAATCATAATAGAGTGATACAATGAGTCGTGCAGTGTGGCCAAACATTGTATTGATCTTGAACAATTTACACCAATAGATACAATACAATACTAAGGTTTTTACAATGGCGTATTTGAAAAGAGCTGTTCTGTGTATAGGCGTGCACGCAAGCGGTCCAATGGTGATGTGAATGACCGCATAAAGATTGTATTTTGAATTCATTCATTAAGTTTAACACTTGCGATTTCATTTTTCTATAAATTTGTATACTTTTATATTTAGGGATTATTAATTTTTAATTATGATTTTTTCTCAATACGTGTATGATTTCTCATAAAAAAAATAACATAGGTGCTATTGAATGTTAATCATTTTTAGCTTAAACTGGTCCGTCCATTCCTACATTCTAAGGAAAAGAGATAGTTGAGAGTTCAATTTCAATGAAGTATAAATACTACATTAGCGAAAAGAACAGAAACTAACAATTTTTGAAGATTATAGTTATTTAACAGAGTTAAAATTTATCCATTAAATCCAGTTTTGTTTTGCATAATTGCTGTTTTTAAGTTTAATTCACAAAATAAAATTGAAAAATAGATAAATTTAAGAAGTTCTTCTGCAATAATAATACGCCTCTAAAATACTTAAAATATTTGACGTAGAGTTAAAAAATAAAGCAAGTTCAATGACCGTCTTTATGAAATTCAGACACATTTGAATATCGTCAGGTGAAATAAAATTTTTGCATATCTATTGGATTTATCGCATTTATGTGCAAATGTGATGGCACTACTTTATATTGACAAATATGATCAGATGACGAGGCACGCGCCTGAAGAAATTTAAATAAATTTCTGCTTATAATGATTATTGTATACATTTTATTGACATAGGTTTTGATAACCATTCAAGGAATGATTTATTTACAACCCCATCATATTCATTCATATCAAATCAACACGTAGAATTTTATAAGTTGTATTAAATTGTAAGTTATGTTGTTGTTACGGGATAGTGATAACCCTTTGCGAATTCCATGTGGAAACGAGTGGATGAGCGATACGAGTAAATGCTTCGTTAAGTACTAATGACCGTTAAAATGTGTATCTATTCTGATTTTTAACAAAAGACATCAACGAAATTTGTCAATGGCTCTTCATCATATATGATTTCTTTTTATAATAAAGAAATTGTAACGATAATATTGTAAATTTGTATGTCAGTGTATCTAAAGTTAACGAAAATTTAATTTCCTTCTTGTATAGACATTTAAATAAGCACGTGGCTACATCATATTGTGGTTAATGTTAATTAATAGATGTAGACGAGATCGCGCGGTGGATGCGCTATGTCCGGCGGCTAGCTGTAACACAATACCGATGCGTAGTAAGCGGGGAATCACGGTTAAAATAGATCACTTAGACAAAAATAATTTTGTTATTAATTTCTATTTGTCACTTCATTTAAGTCACCAAAAGTGCGATCAATATATGAGACAGATTGTCTATGTTTTGAAGTACTGTTAAAATAAATAAAAAAAAATTTCTAAAATATACCGAATAGTGATATTAACACGATAACATGACTAAACATTTACAAATTAGATTTTTTTTGTAAATTTTCGAAATCTATTTGTGGTGCCTCACCTCTAGATGGCGTTGTACCAAAGAATTTGCCAGATAATAATTTCCTATATCACATTATTTCAGATTTAAAGTGATAAAATAAACCGGTAAGAAAACTATGCAGTAGTATGTAGGTTCTTTAAAAAAATAAAATAAAACAGTGCACGAAACAGGCGCAGTGTCACCGGTCGCGCTCCGCGGCGCGTGCAACCGCGTGCGCGCAGGAAGGAGCGTCTCGTCTCGCGCAGGATGCGGCCGCTCGCGCCTGTGAGCTACCGCCACTAGATCCTCTTACCCGCGTGTAAGTGACCTTTTACGACTTAACACTACTTATTCTGCATTACAATTGTGTAGCGCCAAAAAAAAAAGAAATAACGTGATGCAAATAACTTCAATATGCCTATTATGAACTAGCGATATTATAGTTTCAATTAACTTCTCTTAGAGATACGTTTCTATTAACTTTAAACCAAATTATTAGCTAATGGTAGATCTCTCTATGGACTAGGATGATGCCCCTATTTGTGACGCCAATAAATTTATTAGGGCAATATTGGACACAGCATTGCATTAGCACTTTCATTGTGTTATATATTACTTTCATAGTATTTCATTTTGGTTTAGTATATGGGTATCTCACGGATCAATCTTTTGGTATCAGACTGTAAAGAATAGAACTGAGGTTGATCGTGCCTCTAACAGAAGGCGACTAAAAGAGATAGAGAGTTAGGGTTTTGGAAGCTCTCGCAACACTAAGCGCATCTGTGGAGAATGTCGAATAAGGAGTTCTTTCGTATATGCTAACACAGCGACCTAGTAAACGATGTGTCTGTCTGTGAGATGTACTAAAACGTAGTGCAGAGGGGCAACGTTGCGTAATGCACTAAAGACGACCACCGAGAGTTTTTGTGGGTAGAAGTCGCTATTAACCTTACACTTCTCAGTACGGCAATGATTTTTCCTAAATATTTGACATATGTATTGGCAATGTGCAGTGCATACTGCATTTATAAAGTAATGAGACTTGTGTCGCAGCGCTGTTCTGCCTTCCGTCACGGCTTGCGGAAGCATCAAGCGGCCGCGGCGACGGGTTAATGGGGCCGCATCCGACGTGCGCCGCTGTCGTCACGCCGACGTACATGCGAAATTGACGCGGATTTGCACTTACTACCCTGTCTCTGTCATGATATTGTATTACAGGTGAGAAACGGGAATTTAATGTACTATTATCTAAATAATACAACTGCCTTATCCATTTGCTTTACGTACGAATCAGGTAAAAACAAGAAACGATAGCTTTGTGGACTGGCTCGAAATGTGGGACGATGACGAGTCGTATAATCTAAGTACAAATTCAGGCAGGATATTTCTCTTTTTTTTCTGTATGTTTTTCTTGCTTTTACCTATTCGTGTCTCTGAGTGGGGTAATTTTTTATATAATATTAAAATTAGTCTCCCTTAGTACGTGTGTTCACTTAGGTTTCGAGACTATGGACTCTGAGAATAAAGTTTAAATGAAATATGAACACCTCTTTTTTCTCTTTTGGGGATGATTTCTAAAGACCCTTTCTTAGTGGATGGATATCTAGACATCACAAAGATCACACACTCAAAAAATTATGTTAAGTGATGTATGATCAGCGGTTTAGGCCGTGCATTAATATACGTACGTACGAATAGGGCAATTAGTCAATAAGTGATCACTCAGAACTTTGATTGTGTGATCTGATTACGCTACTATTTCATTGAACTAAGAAAAGGTAGTTCTGTAATTGTGTGAATACGATATAAACTAGTTCGAGCTTAAATATGTAGTCGATTTTTAAATCGTATTTTCATAATGTAAAGAAAAAAAGTACTTAGATATTAATTTTTTTACTAAAATTAATATCTAAATTATTTATTAAATTAAAAAAGGATAATTATACCACAAAAGTATAAATGGTAAATACGAGTTTCAGTTAATTAATATTGTAGGTATAACAGCTAATACTATGGTAGTACTTATGTTTGTGGATAATATAGGACGTAGCGGTCGGCTGGTCTGCGCGGATGCTGCGCAGGCGCGCCGCCGGAAACGGAAGTCACGGGTGCGTTCGCGCGCTCATCTGTGGAAAAGTGGCGGTCGAATGGAACTACTAGATTGGCCATAGGGCGATGCCGTTATTGCAATTTTATAAAAAAAAATATGTATATAATTATGTGTTTTAATTTATAATGTAAAAAACATATTTATTCTAGTTGTTAATACAAATTAAATATAGCATTTTTAGAAAGAAAGAAACAAAATATTTTTTTGTAGGAACGAACTTAATTTATAAAATAATAGTAATATATCAAAAATGATATCACAAATGGGAAGTCTTATTTAGCTTCGTACTGAAGTACGGCGTAATCCTGTATAACAGCGCAGATTTTTTTTTTCAAAATAAATTTATCTTCATAAATAAGCGATAAATTATATATGTAGTAAGTATACATCAAAGCAATAACTAAACAACGTGACATATTTAATTATAATTATTGAAATATCAACATATGCGGTTTTATGTAACGTCCCAAACATTGGTAATTTAACAAATTTCTAACAATACAAAAGTGCAAGCATTACCAATTAATATCCACCCGTCAAAAAATTTTTCAGTATAATGTAAACTGGAATACATTTATGTTTGGAAGTATTTGATTGGCAGACCATTGTTATTATTTAATCGTTTTTGTACTTATTTTTGTATCAGATATTTTATATCTAACATTAATAAACTATATTTTTATCCCAAGCAGTATCCCTACTTTTAAATTTTTGTTCATACACTATAAGATTGTGAATCAGTGTTTGACTGCGCAATTCTAAACCACCTTTCCTTATTTTTATCCAGTTTTTGTTTATAAAGTGACCTACGTCGCCATTTAAAATATAAATTAAAAATGCCATTTAGCCTCTTGCAAATTAACCATTTATATTTTTGTCTGTACCTTTGGAAGGATAATTAAATATATTTATCTAATAATATATTTCATTAAAAGATCCTTTATTGGTAATGGGCTAGCACTTGATCTCAATTTCATATATTATTATCATATACATGTTTGACTACCGGAACACAGTATAGCTTTTATGGCGGCAGATTGGTGTTTAAGTTAGAGAAGATTGTACTGCAGTCCATTCGTTTTAAAATTAACAACTTCAAGTTTTGTTCCATAGTTTTGGGTGTGGGGGGTGTTATTTTTAATATATTTATATATTGTCTTGTAAAATTTTTAAGATAAGAGTAGCAATTGCCAATCGTGTGACAGAAGAGACTTTCATTTCCGTGAAGCGACAGAGAGCGGGCGGCGTGACGGAGGGGCGTGACCCCGCGCCGTGACCCGCCGCTGCGCCGTGAAACGCGGCAAATCGCCGTGCGCCCGCGCTGCTCGCCTTGCCGCTTTAACTCTGTGCTCTACACACCATTATATTTTAGCAGATACGACTAATCGTGTTCAAGTCGCGAGGTAAATGAAATCGGATAGACTTCAAATCGTTGAATATTAAACTGTTTTACAAATATGTATTTAATAATGTTTTATCTACTGACGTTTCTAAGTTAAACGTAGTAAAGTTATAGTATTAATAAATGAAGTGAATCATAAACATTTTTTTAAACAAATAAACAAACCATACATTTTTTTTAATTATTTATTATAAAGATATTATATTGCGCTCTGTTATAAAAATGAATTCTAAATTTAAAAACATAAATAAGTCTGGACATAAACTTTATAAATGAAATTAAAAAATTATGATAACAGCTGAATATATTATATGTATGTGTTATATGTTATTATATAACAATTACAAAATTTAATTTAAAACATTTTTTTACATTTTATGCAATATTTAAATTCTTTCATCTTTAAAATAAATACAGATTACCATGATCGTAATAATATAGAAAAATAAAAACATGTCGTATTCAAGTCAAAATTGTAGAAAAGAATATTACTTATATTACTCCAAAAAAAAGTATTTAACATATAATAATAAAAGTCGTCGCGCAGTAGTGGACTGTAAATGACGGCAAATGGGATGACGTCTTCGTGCGACCGGTTCACACTCACACGCTCCTAATCGTCAAGAAAATTAGACAAATCAATGCGGCACGCGCCTCACAAATGGTTACATTAATATTAATGAAAATATTTAAAAAAGAACTGCAGACTTATATCAACAGTTGTAGTGCCCAAAGAGTCTCTACGGTGTTGTTGCCAAATAAGTATGACTGTAAAGACTCGAATCACTTCATTTAGTATGGTCGGCTGGAAAATATTTTTTTATGTTGTAACACCAATGAAGCTCTATTTGTATGGTTCGACATCCCACCTATAAATATATAAATATGAAAAGGAAATACGAGAATTGGACAATGTTTAAAATATATATTCATTATTTTACAAAAAAAAGTGTTTTTTTCCAAAAAAATGTATCAGTAACATCAAAAACACTAATTTAAAAGGAAAATTCACCATTAAAACAGATAAAATTTAAAACATCCATGGGAAATGTATTTAGCATATATGTATCCATAGAAAAAGGTATTATGAGTATAATATTAAAATATTATAAAACAACAGTATTCTACACCAGGTAAAAAGTAGGTCAACTTTTTGAATTATAGGTAAGAATTTTTTTTTAGCCTAAACACATATTACTCTTTAGGATTGAATAAAAATGAGCAACAGAAAATATAGGTTTTGTATTTATGTTAATCCTTAGGGTTTAGTATTCGATCACTTACTATGTAACTTAGTGTTATGTGATTATTTTTTACGATAATTTTTATGACTGTACCGTCTAGTATATATTATTTAAATTTTATTTTTAATATATATTTTTAACTTAATTAAAGTACTTAAGGCGATTTAATTTAGACGTCCAAAAGAATACTAGTGTTTGCAACTATTGTTGTTAGTAATAATTTTTTTTTTGAATATTCAACAACCTACGTATTGGCATCGCAACAAAAGTAAATCGAACATTCATGAATGATTGGATGTAAAACGTATAACTTTTTTGAAATCTATCACGACGTTAAAATAATCCCACGAAATATTAAGACAAAAATACAATTAAAGTTAGTACTGTCAAAACTCTCTCCTGTGTTTGAGATATTGATTTAAAAAAAATCTGTAATAGCTCTTCGAGACTATTGATATCATATTTACAAACTAAATAACTATGATTAATTATTAATCTATATATAAATAATCATAATTAACAATGTTTAGTGATAATTTAATCGCAACCATTACAATAATTTATGTGGTTATTCTAATAATTCCAATACAGCAGTGTCCAAGTCCACAAATAATAATTCACTAAAAATCAGATATAAAAACATGTAGGATAATTACTCCCGGGGACGGGCCCCATGAGGGCCGTAGGTATAAAGTACCAGGTTTTGTGTCGACCACGAGTGAGTGAAATAAATATAATACTTGACGGACTGTTTATGTCATGGAAGCGGGTTTGTGCAAGCATTCACAGATTTCGATGGGGTAGTTAGGTACAGGCGAATACAAATTTGTTTTGTATTTTATGAAAGAAATTATTATTTTGTACACAAAATTGATTTGTTTGGAGAAAACGAATTAGTTTTACGCGTTTATATTAATGTAATAATATTGTCATGAAGAAATTATAACATATTAATTTTGTAAACATTAATTATAAAGTTTTCTAAGAAATCTCAATTTCATAATGTCATCTTAAAACTTCCTTTTTTATGTTGTTAATAAGCTGTTTATTTTCCAATTTATAACATCAGTCGTTTAAATAATTTAGTTAGTGAAAGAAAAAGTCAAAAGTAGGTATATTAATGTTTATAAAATTAATATGTTATTTTTTTTCATGACAATATTATTACATTAATATAAACGCGTAAAACTAATTCGTTTTCTCATAATGTCACTGTACGTATTACTTATAAATAATAATCCAACAGTTTTTCATCCACAAAAATTTGGCTTCGCTCGACAGTACAAGGGAGTGGCGAGCAGCAGGCGGCGCGCGGGGAGGGGTAAGTTCCGCGACAAGGGAGCGCGCACCTGGTCGCCGCAGCTGCGTGCGGGGAAATCTCACGCGCAGCTTCCTAACTGCGCCGTCGCACACACACAGGCACACGCGTTTAACTTTATCCATTTACATAGCACACATACGAAAGTTGTCCATCATGTATAAAGAAGAATTAGTACACATGGCGCTCGACGCCACACATACAACCATGCAGCAATGATCATTTAACAACGCACACAGATTTTCGAAATGTGTTTTATTTATGTGTGCAATGAGATTCAGTTGAGAATTGATGTGAGTTATGTCAAAGTATCAATAAGTTATTACGGATATTGTTCTCTCCGTTGTAGTTAAGACTCTGTATATGTATTATACTGAGCTAGTTAATCTATATTTTATTAGAGGATCGGGTCAAATATTAAACAGTAAAAGATCACCAAATAATCATTAACAAACTATGGAATGATATATTACATCTATATCTATGCTAAATTTAATCTACAAGTAGACATAAAAGTAGTACATAATGTTAATTAATTAAATAGACACTAAATATGCAATTCGTATATATGTTAATAAAAATCAAATAAAGGCATTGAAAGACCACGTCGTAAATGTTTCCATAAATCTTATAGACTAGTTCGCCTTAATGCATGACGTCTTTTAATCTCATTCAATTCATTCGGTTATTCAAAAATGCAACAGGTTACATTAAGGCATTCGCCACAATATAGACGCATCTAACGATTTCATGAATGGTGGATTCCTAAAAAATATTCCTTACAAGTTGTATTATCTGATCACAATAACAGGCACCTTTTAACAAAGCGAGTTTACAAGTGTACAATTCACGATAGCTCTTTATGATTCTAACTATATAATAAGAGCCGTGATGCTTAGTTCATTTACCCTTCTGTCGCGTACTTTTGTTAACTTCGTTTGCGACTCGCGGCTTCTGTAACGTTGGATAGGTTTTAAATGCATTATATTGTTGTAATATCAATAGTGGCGAACATTTTGTCAGCAATCTGTCCTTTGTGAAAGCGATTTAATATAATTATGTGCGGTGTAAACACTGGGTCAGGGCTTGTAAAGCACTTTTTTATTTTGAGATTCGTTTATTGTAATTTTGATTTTATGAAATAACTCAATTATAATTGTCTGACGTTTAATTCAGTTACAATATTTACAAAAACCTGTGATATTGTACCTCGTATCGATCAATTGATATAAATTATGATGCTTTTTATTTGTTTTAAATCCCACATATTTTCTTTAGTTAATTGCTATTAAAAAAGAAACTGCATTATGATATTTATAAGAAAAAAGAAATTCGTTATCTGTTCAGTCACCGATAATTGAGTCTTTATTACTTTACGGACAAAATAAAAATAACTAAGACAACTTTTTCGAATAAAAAATTTCAAATGTTGAACTTTCTTATTAAGTATGCAAAGTTTATGTTATTTCACAACATACATAGACCATCTACATATCAATCAAAAGTTTGTACCCCACTACGTCTAACATACAATATCTTGCCCTCGACGGTGTTCAATTACTCGGGTTTTTTTGTCGCTTCAGCCGTGAGACCGAAGGCGGGGTTCGGTTACTGGCTGAAAGACTACACCGTAACTTTGCACGTGCACGCGCTTGACGTCCATGACAAAATGGCCGACGATTTAACTACCGGAATTCGGATCTTCATATACTTTGTGTGCTGGTATAGCTCGCTTATAGCAAAATAGTATTGGCATAGTTATGTAATTCTTCATTTTAGCTACTATATTGATATGTATTAATTTTTTTTAACTCTCAATGTTCAAGGTTCGATAAGAAAAGGCAATAAATTATAGTTGATTTTTGTATGTAATCTATCTAATTAAAGATGGATTTAGAATTAAAAGCTTAAGATTGTTTGTTTTTATCATAATAACTAAACGATTTTAAAGACGTTTGTTAAAACAGAAACGTAGGTAAAAAATGATTTCTTGTAAATCGTTTCGCGATTACTATCACAAAGAAACGGAAACTGATGCTCATGTTTAACCCGCTCCTGGATTTCATATTAGAGATTACTAATAATAAAAGATCACGTAGTTTTTTTCCAGTGGCAGTTACAAAGGACGTTTAGAAGTAACGGTAGGAAGTCGTCGATTATTGTGTAAGGATTTCCGAACGGATGTTACGCGGATCAGGTAGATAAGTAGGCCGTATTAAATTATATATTAACTATCCTATAAATTTTTCTTCTTCATGTAATTATATAGATACTATGATTAAAAATAATAGTACTTTGTACATTATTTTAACAACCACATCTAAAATAATAATCAAATCAGCATATAGTTTAAAGACGACAGGAAAGGGCAAGACATAACAAGGACTATGTGCAATTTTATAAATCCACTTCATTGTGTAAACTAGGGCTATTATATATTATATTAGTTAGTAAATTATGTGAAGAAAGTATCGTGGTAGAAAAACATCACTAGTATTGGGCAACTACTTATTTTGTTTGAATTTATCTAACATTACGCTTACTTAACAATGTTAATACTTGATGAATTTGAAAAAAAAAAGTAACATAAATTCTTAAAACTTTTTCGAACATTTCAATCTTGTAACGTGTCTATCAAATGCTGATACCATAATATTTTTGATATATTTTAAATCGAAATAATTCAAAGGCATAAGGAAAATCTTTATATTATGGGTCCATAGGCTCTTGAGGGCAAAACGCCGAGTCACCGGCACAGACGCATCGGTCCTTAGGGGCGACTTCTTTGATGCGAGCCGACGTTCGACATCGGCCGATAGCCAACAAAACGACAGGCACTGTTTTGTACCGATCTAAATGACAAGCTGACGCGTTTTCATGTATTTATAAAAATTAAATAATATACCTTGGTACTTACACATTAATTGCCTAAAATGATGAAATCCTAAGACACACGGCATGCAATTATAAATAGAAATTTATTTATGATTATGGATTTATACAGTATACAATTAACGGTATTCTCACAATTAAAAGTTAAAACGAATTGTTCAACATATGCATCCGTGGCGCAGTGGGTTCCGCTTGCCTTTTAAAACGGTGGTTATGGATTCAATTACCGGCTCACAAGCAGTGGAGTCTGGATGGTGATGAGGTCTTGTTAGCTACCGTCCTCAAACTCAACATTTGTTGCGGCAGTTATACTTATGGGAGCTGGATTATTTTAGGCAAGCGCGCTTTACTATCAACGGCATCATAGTCACTTAACATCAGGTGAATTTGACATGAAGTGTAAGCTAATTGCTGATAAAACTGAGGAAAAATCTACTGGCTCGCCAACTCTTCTATTTTAAACCAATGTGTAAAAAATGACGTCGACGTCTTTCCTCCTGACACTTGTGAGATGATGGTGTGAATTGAACGCTAAGATGAGTAAGCTTGCCTGATAAACAACTGCACGAGTGCAGTAATTGGTTGGTATCTCCCTGTCATTTGTACCTACGAATATTTTGTCATTTCATTAAGCGCGATACATGCAAAGATAAACAAAGTCATTGGGTTAGTCACTGCAAGGTCAATGATGTTACGAAAATATTTAATATAAAAATATTTCACTTTGGATTTGATGTTATATTTTAACTTTTTTTCTTTGATTATGATAATTATTAATGTCAATAATAATAATATTGGTAGCGTGCACAGTCACAACTACAGATACATTTATCAAATCTAAGAATATGTTATATAATTAACATTTCGTTTGTTACATATTTTGGTCGTCTGAGATTGCCTGTAGCAAAATTGTCATCATCTTCCGTATCCAAATAATATCAAGTTTTACAATTACATGAGCAAGTTCAAGATTACTTTTTTATTTATCCAACGCAAGATAATGTAAATAAAACGGACAATGTTTACTAAACATACGCAAGATGTAACGAAAATATGAAAATAAGCGAACGGTGAATAGGTTTTTGTGCGAGGTGATGATGTTCCATCATTGATCGCAGGTAAATAGGCACCCTTGTCTCGTATAATCTGCAAAAAACTCGGCATAATCCTTTCCGGCGCAGGCAGGCGGGCTTTAGCTTTCGGCAGACTTTGTGACGCCGCGTTTGCCGATGAAATTGGTGATCGTTCGGAGACTCAGTGAAATAATACCGGTAGGGCTGGGTATGTGACCACAGCGCAGTTTTATTTAAAGATGTTGTGGCCGTATATTGATACATTCAAATTACTTCCTGTATTACAAAAAAGAAAGTAAAAGAAAAAGTAGGAAGACAGAAAAAAAAGATAGGATATATTTTTACATGAATATGGAATAAACTGCATGCAAACTGTAAAAAAGGCCTCTTTGGAAAATCAAGGGAGGACCTACCTAAAAGTGGTGACTTCTGTCTAATGAAATTTCAAAAATCTATGTATTACTTTTAATATTCGGTAGTAGAAATTAAGGATTTATTATTATCACTATTACTAACTATAATTACTTGGATTGTGTGATTAAATAAAAATTATATTGTTATACAAAATTCAAATTCATGTCTATGTTAAAACTAAAGAAACATTATATAAAATATTACTTTTAATTTTAGCATTTAATTTCATACAAGTAAAAAATTAATTTTTCACTATCCGTGATTGGTTTTAGTCGAGAAATTTTTTCGATGTTGGCAACCCTGGTTGAATTGTTCGTTATCAAGTTATCTCTGTAGTTCGCAAATTCCGTGAAAGAGGATTATTTAGTTGGTTATTACTGAATTCTAGGAAGGTGCATTCAGGTAGTTTCTTGCAATTATACGTACATTGCCTGTCGACCAATTGAAACCAATTCATGTTTAGGCAAAACTGTTCATTACGTCCTTGTATTTAGCACCATATTGAAATATATCGATTATCAAAGTCGGTGCCTTACTTTAACTTTTTAATTATTTTTAAAGTACATTTTTTTATTATAGGTGTAAATTTATCTAGAGATTTGAACTATAAGTTCAATAACAAATATATTTATGAATGTGTCAATGGTTAATTAATATTTTTATGATATGTGTACAGTATTCATTTTTACCTTTGCCTATATAAATTTTTTAGAAAATTATCAATTTAAGTTTTGAATTTGTTTTATGGTTCAGAAAAAACTTAGTATAATGAATGAAATAAAATGAATATGTCATTAGATATTTTTCAAACTAGAAGTGTTATCAGAAACTCATCTCATATCAAAAAACAGTTTCATATATAATTTTAAATTGACAAACACATTAGCTTTTATAATTTCCGGTAACATTTTACTTATTGCAATTTTTGTTACTTTTTCTGTTACTAAAATTATCAAAATGATTTTGAGCTGCCATGTAAATGAAAATAATTTTTAAGGTATTAATGTGTTTTAATAATAAAAATGATTTTAATGGCATTAATACATGACCTCAATCTACACGATGTTGAGTTTGAATGGCCGTACACTGGCTCTTATATTTTTGACTGTTTCCGTAGCGCAGTGGTTTATCGCTTGCCTGGCAACGCAGAGGTCCCGGGAAAGACTCTCAGGCCAAAGGTTGGTCTGGCCGGTGGTAGGGCTGTTTGAATACACCTGAATAACGTGTTGAAATTGCTTATCACTATCCAATCTCAGGTAAAATCGGCACAGGGCTAAGACTAGGTTAACGGGGCGTGTCATTTTAACATAACAACGTTTTTTAAAATCACTACAAATCAATGTATCAAATTAATATGGCCACATAAAAAATAAAATTAACCGTATGCTTAATTTTAAATACACATACACATAATAAGCCATCATTTAACACTGCAAGTTTTTCCTTTTTTATTTTTGTTCTCGTGTCAAGACTTTGTAACAATTACAATTTATAAATTCTATTGTACATTATTGTTTAATTATCGTTTTCTGGGCTTTTCGGCTTCTATATTTCTACCAACGTTGTCTCCGCTGTGTTTAAACTAATGATAAACCACAATGCCAAAGTAGCAGTTAAGAATTTAACTAAATATTGAAATGTTAATAATTTATAAAAACGTTTTTTTTTTACTGAATTGTGTCCATTTAAAAATGAAATGGTCTTTTCGAGTTCGTATTTTAAAATAACACTTATAACACTTATACAACGCCATCCATTGCATCGATACAGTTGAGTATTTTGATTAGGTACTTTACCACCATTACATGCTGCATTTTCATTTTTTATTAGTCGCATAGTCCGAGATGTTTAACTAAAAATTTAATGAAAGGTGTAGAAGTGAACAGCGGCGACCCGCCTTGACGATTGAGCGATTGTCTATTAAAATTCCGTTAAGATATATAATTACATTAGCTGCCCAAATCCGGACGTCAATCACTGTTGTCCAGATGTGGGAGTGTGTTATTATTACTCATACATGAGTGCTGGCTAAGACGTCATAACTAACACCGTTGGTAATTTTATAAATTAAATGAGATATTTTTGCCTCGTGGGGCAGTAAGACGTTACCTAAATGATTATGTTGTGTTGAAAAAAATAGATTTTGCATTGTAAAAAGGTATAAAGTACAAAAATAGTAAATTCGAATAACAAATATGAAGACAGAGATCTTAGTATATTATGTATGACAATGCAATTAACTACACTATCGTCTTTTTGTAAGCGGTTTTTTTATCAAGATTACAATCAAATTTAAGATTAATCGGTTTTTTAAGTCTATGGTTGTAACAAATTGGTCTTCAGTGGATTTCTCTATCTTTAATTATTTATCCATAATATAAGTGATTTCTCACCAGTAACAGGAGTAAAAACGCGTACGACGTTTTGGCAACCGCAATAGCAATGAGAGAATCTCCATATTGCGGATTGCTTTTTTGGTGATACTTTTGTTTAATGATCGTTATTAAAATTTTCGTGGGCATTATATTAAAGTCATTAATACAAAAGAAGTCATTTGCTTGTAATAATTACCGAAGCGATTATTCTGGCCATCCCGGAGCGTGTTGGCGTATTACGGCTAAACGCGTGACGCCCACCTACAATGAGGGGAAAAATTGGAAATAAAATAAAATAGTAACTTACGAAAATGCGAAGCTTTGTCATGCGAAATGGGCATTAGGCTCGTATTATAATTTCCCTTTTGATTTTGAGTAATTTATACGAAATTATGAGTAGGAAACTTCGATTCCGATTTATATAGGAGGGTGTTTTTTTATGATAAACGTTCATTTTCTATTCGATTGGTTAGATAAATGTGACAGATAGGTCTTGAGATTAAACAATTTACCCTTTGTATTCCATTTCACTTATACGTTTGTTTAATTATCTAAAAATACATTTTTACTTCTCAATATTGAGATCAAAAATAAATAACTTTATTAAAAAATAAATTTTATGTTTTTCGTGAGTAGTTACTTAAGTTAGTTTTATTTGCATGTATTTTACATCATTTATATAATTTCATTATTAACACCCTGCTATTTATAGCTGTTATCGCTACATCGTTTTCAGCCCTATTTTATAACTAAAATAATACGTAACATCACGAATTATTTATGCAAATGTAAAAACTTAACAGGTGTAAAATAGAGGAAGTTGGAGCACATTTGCATTGAACGATTTAAAGCTGAATTAATATTGTATTATAATTTTTTAAAAACTTCATTTATTAAAGAGCAAGAAAGTTTAATTTTTAATAAAACGATTTATCATTATATGAGAATGTGTTTAATTTCTTTATTTTCAGAATGTTAATGATGATGATTGTATTGTATAGTCATATTCAGCTTATTGATAGTGCTAGAAGGAATAGATTAGAGAATTTTATAGGTTAATATCACTGCATGAGAAGAAATAAAATACCGTTTGTTTATGTTACGATGAATTTATTATGGTATTAACCATCAGAAATTAGCTACGTTTTGATACGTAATCAGTCACTATGAGACATCCATTTATTTACTTATATTAATAGTAATATAATATATACCTTCTTTAAAAAATAAGTCAAGTTATTACAAATATGCGTCATGAATAATTTATTTATAAGGTGCTTGAAATTGTAAATGTTGCCTTTTTATTCAACTTGTCTTAGCTTATTAATATACTAGGGATTAATATATAGAACATTTTTCATCAACCGCAGAAATATCGAAATAAATATAAATTATAATTTTATCTCATTTTAATTGTCAACTGTTGCGTGAGAAACGCGAGCTTGTAGTAGCGAGTTTTAAGTCCTAGTGGTATTCACGTGTGCAAATGTAATGTAGCCTTCACTAATTTTAATTGATTACTTGCTGTAACGTGTTAAGGTACAAAATGCAACAGATAATAAAAAAATCTCGCCAGTGTTAAGTTTGCGTGAATCTGCTAGAACGGTGGAAATGTCCAGGGAGCATTAATCACAACAGAATTAGCTTTGGCGATCCGCTCTCGACTGTCCGCTCACAATTTATATGCTTTTGGCCGCGCTGGGGTGAGGTAAGATTGGTTTTATAATGTTCCCGATTTTATTCTTAACTAGTGAAAAAATGCTGGGTGAAGAAATCGGCATTTATTGCCCCATGATAAAAACTACTATTGTTCATAGAATGACGCCCTTAATTAACGAATATCTGTATATTGCATATATTTTTTATAAATTTTTGAGTTAAGGAAAACTAGGCAGGCTATTGTTTCAACAGTAGCGGTACGGCTAAAAGTCTAGATTATTACACTGAATCTGTAATTTAAATTAATAAATAATTATTACAACTATGTATTAAAATGACCACGAAAATAAAAGGGTGTAAAACACACACAATTTTATAACTTTTACTATGTAGATTTTTATTTAAGTTATTAGGCTTGCCCCACAGCCACGCCAATACCATCTGGTAAATCAATGCTTGAAACATAAAACTCCACAAACCTTCGATATTTATAGATTAGAAAATGTAAATAATGTTGTTTAAATTGAGATATTTTTCCGTTAACAGTACGATTCGTTAAAAATGTTCTAACTGATGCGACTCTACCGAGGACCGCATATATATTACTTAATGACACACGAAATTTAAAAATAAACGAAATAAAAAAAAAGTCGACGAAGGAGCCCACATTCAGGACATAACTTTTTATTAATTATTTCGAGACGCGGGGAGTAGCGTCACTAATGTGTGAATGAGATACCCTTTTTAAATAATTTTGTTTTGAAATAAGCTATAGAACTTGACGTAATTTATTCGTTACCAACCCTCTTTAGTCAAGTTCATTGGGTTAAAAATAAATATTTGGTTCTGACCACAACCAATGCACATTATATAAATGTTCATCGCGGTTCAGGTTTTTTTATTTAATTATATTTTAATTCTTTAGTTAGAGGTGGGTTAAAATAATGTTATTTGTAATTAATAATATATCCATAATTTTGGACTTGGCTACCGTGGTGGATTAAGATTATAAAGAATTTAGATTGACCATTTCTATTTATTTTTGAAAAATCACATTTTTTAATATTAATTTATATATACAACCTGCATTACGTAAGTCTATAGGTATTTAGATTTATTTGAAGAAGTGTAGACTTAGTATATTGATTGTCGAGCTCATCTTGTCTATATCTGGTTAACATTGCTACATACAAACATCAGAATTTACACATAAGTTCAGGCGTAACGTAATCACCAAATGGGCCGTGTCATTCGCTTAAGTTATTTGAAACGTCTGTAATATCGACTGACGTTTCGGTGTTGCAATGGTTCGGCGATTTTACATGGGCTACTAGCTGCCATCGTTAGTTTAAGTAGCGTACACAGTCCCGGCGCGGTGCGTGGAATGCGGCACCAAAACGTCACGGCAATTAAGGAATCGGCAAGCTCTAACCTCGCTGTCAGACGACCTGCATTGGGCACGCGGCTGATTGGCACAACATCGATCTATCGCCGCTGGAACAGGCCACGGGTAATATCGAATAACTACGAATTATCGATTCGTAGACATTGTATAGCTTTCCATAACTTTTTACGATATTGTTATAAAAATTACAACGTACAAAACAGTTTAGAATTTTCAATGTGTAATTATTTTGTTATAGCACATGTTACAAACGTATTAAAATCATATTACAGATAAAAATTTAGAACTTTATTGAAAAAAATAAAGAATTACTCTAAGAATCATGTATTAATGAACAGCATGTAACATAAATAACACGTTCAAAAATTAAATCGCATTATGAATAACTTAAGGAGGAACTAATTTTCTCAAAAATAGACTAATTAAAACTTTTTTTTTCAAAATCAAAAAATGGAAGCTTGAAATTCATAATAATAAATACTTAAGGGTAATTTTCATGTACCCTCAAATTCATTTCTTTTCAACCCTAACGTAGACAGACGGAGTACACAATTTAATATTAAGGCTGTCTTATGTACAATTTATCGTGCGTTTAAGCTTTTAAATAAATTAAAAAATATTAATAATGTCAGATGTTATTAAAGAAAAGTAAATTTTGAAACGAGCGAATCCATCAATGCTGTAATCCGTGATCATTGGCACACGCTTTAAGTAACATTTATCATATTTCATGCGCGTTCGACGTCTCTCACTGACGTTTTCTCTTCCGTGGTTGACAGCCCATGTTATCTTCACAAGGACTTTATTGTGGTGTTCACCTACTGTACCGGTACATAATCAAAAATATTGTACGTGAAACTTACAAAACCAGTTCCATCGGTTTAATAATTTTACGATTGTTTTTAAAACACAATATAATTACCTAATCATATTACTAAATACCTAAACATATTTAGTAATATGATTAGGTTCTGATTGTTTTGGACAATGTGGTGCTATGTAAATACTCTAACCAGGGCTTTATTATTATCACGTACACATAAACATTACACAGGTAAATAATTATAAATTCATTTACTATCAAAATTATAAAACAAGACAAAAGCTATAAAACAGATAATGTTATTTTAACGCAAAAATTTCTTTTTATTACATTTATTTAAGACTGGCCAAAGGAACCATACTTAGTGGAAGATCGGGTTGAATGCCGTTCCATGGAAAAGGCTTAAGTCCAGCAGGGGGGACTGGCCCAGGCTAACGATGAAGACTCTGAATCTAGTGATCTTTCATCAAAATTGGTTTGGATTTTCAGAAACTACGATGTCATAGAAATACATAAATAAGCACGTTAAAAGGAAAAACCTCTAATTGTAGATCTTTATTTGTTTATCATTTTATATATATTTATTTTACATAAGATGTAATATATAGCATGGCATCAATAGGGTTTCATCATAGAAGCAGGGATATCTTATAATTAGTAATCTAAATATTCGGAAAAACTGTAAAAGTTTCATTCAATAAGGAATTTTTCTAGTTTGGGGTTTAAAATATTTACCGCAATAGCTCAATTTATAAATCAGTTGACTACTCACTGAGTGTTGAAAAAACGCGAAATAACCTTTCCGTGGCCGTTTAGCGAAATTGACTCCGACTTTTCAATTTTAAATTGCATAAAAAAAATCTCATTACGTCTTACAAACAGTTTCAAACGGAGATTAAAAGATACAAGGCCTGAACTAGTACGTCCGACATACCTACCTGCACGATGTCAACGAACGCAGCCCGGCTGTGCTTTCTAAAGAACATAATTTACAAGTCGAACACGACACTGCAGTGATTGGCGGCCGACACACTTGCAGTACGTCCCGTTACGAGCTTCTATGACTTCCAGCAGGCCCTACCATTAGTTACCTGTGTCCTATTGTGAAAACTAGCAACTTCTGCATAATCGCATATTCTGCAAACGTAGTTACTCCAATGAGATAATGTTAATATGAAATTCAACAAGCATCTATTGAGCAATCTTAATAAAAAGGTATTTAATAAAATATGGCATGTTCTTAATTAAAAAAAAAAGTTTTAGGAAATGACAATTTTAAACATACTGGCATTTTTATTACGTATGCTATGTTAATTAAAAAATAATTTTCTTATTACATTATTTTACCATATGTAATGAATCTTCTAGTTCTAGTTCTGCTACAAATAAATAAATATTTTAATCTTTGTTGTAGTATAATATTTAAACTATTTATATAATATCTATATTATGCGAAAGTTTCACTTCGGTTCAGCAATGTCAGTAACAATCTGTAATTTCCTATTAAAATTTCTACAACGCGCAGACACTTAACTTACGAAATTAGGTATTGGAATAATGTCAAGGATATCTGCGGTTAAACAAACAATAAGTGGAGCGTACTTAAAAAGTTTAATAACACATTAAGAACAATTTCAGTAGAATTTTAATAATAAAATTATGCATTTGTTATGCGACAAATTTTTTATTGATTACGTTATACGTAATGGCTATGTACGATATTAAGTAACATTTTTTCATGTTTAATATAATTCAATTTTAATTGTAGTGATAATTAATGTAAAGTTCGTGTCTCTGGTGACAGTGGTAGTGGCAACGCACAGACTGGACCACTCGATGTCGTCGATGCATTGTCACTTGAGTGACACTCGCAAATGTTTGCCACTTAACAAAAATTGCTGTTCTTTCGATTTCACACATATTTGGACTAAAGTAAGAAATAAATAAGTTTGTACTTATGAACTTAAATCAAATATGTAATAAATAGTAATTTTATTTATTACTCTAAGTAGTAAAGATGTTATGTTAGAAAAACTTAATTGATTGGCGGAAGTTATTTAATTGTTGGTTATTTTGATTATTCGACACTGATCAGTAGAGTGGAAAGATTAGTTGTTTTTCGAGAATAACTTAATGTCTGTCAACTAAAATTTTAGTTTAAATGTTATTTTACTAGTCGTGATATTGTTATATACAAATCAATCGAATATAATTTTAATAGATATTATATAAATAATATTTGTGTATATAATACATGTAACTTAAATTTTGGATGTATATTAAAACTATTAGTTGAAGATTATTCTAAATGATTCAATAAATTTAGACTGATAATTAAAAATATTGCAGGATATTCTGCCAAGAGTGAAAAAATACTCACCACTACTAAATCAATATGTGTATAGTTTACCTTTTCAATCAATGTTATTATGCGGTAGATTACTATTGTATATCGGATTTTCTAAAAGAACGTCACTTATATATATCCATTTGCTATTAGCAGTCTTACACAAATCGTAGGTTCATTTGGTCAAGAGGCGTTTTGCGATTCATAAGCGCGATGTCCACTTTAAAACAAGTCTCTTCCAGCTATGGTCACTTCTAGAGCACAGGTGCCCAATTCTGTTATAACTTGAAATTCTATACTCAATAGGCAACTCAACTCGATAATTTTCTTCTCTGTTCCTTTTTATCTAGTTGTAAATATTATCTATTAAAGATATGCCCATCATGTACCTTTTTTATTATTGGCAAATAATAAAAATTTTTGACACGAGTTTTTTAGTGGACTATTTAATAAATATAGACAATGTTCTTCAGTTGTCTAGTATGAAGGTAGAGCGAGGATGTCCTTGGCGGCGTCTCCGAACTTTCTCACCGCTGGTCACAGTCACGAGCGCGTGCGCAGAGCACTTTTTGCCGGCCGTTGGGTGCCGGCGCGGGCCAGATATTGAAATAATTGCTTTTTCAACGGCACGCCGTGCAAATGACATTCGAGATGGAGGTCGTTTTTTTCCGTGTCGTACTTACGAGCGTACGAGCAGCGGAATCGACGCTTACGAAACGTTCAGTTGTATATGAATAAAGTATTTTTTTCCAGATATACTAAATACCAGTGGCAGTATCTACTATACAAGCCGAAAAGTCCGGCATACTGTGTTTAAATAATAATGTAAACTAAAATTAATAAATTATAATAGCTACAAAGTATTGACACGACCTCATATATAAAAAAAGCAAAAAACGACATCGTATAATCATTTTTTACTGTTAACACATTTGCGACCGGCACATTTTTTCCGATTCTATTATTGTGTATCGGCGAAATTAATGAATCTGAAACCATTTTCCGCAAATTTCTATCGTTAAAGCAATTAGTTAACCAACTAAACTGGACCTAAATTCACGTCAGCGGCAATCACGTTAAAATTTAAAATGACGTGAATTCAAGTCAGCTGTTGCGAATGTGTTAAGATGTATATTGATGTGTTTGGGCTTGCCCTACAGGTACGTCATTGCTAAGTACACGTATCTTAGCCGCTGTTAATCTTCCTGATGACTACTACAGACGACTTCAATCATGTTTTATATCAATAACATAGTCACAGAATTAAATTTTTATATTTTTTACCTACCATCCAAATGGAAGAGTGTTATAAGTTTGTGCGCGTGTCTGTGTAATCTATATATATTGTTGCTACAATTTCGAAAAATTGGTTCAGATTTTAGAAGATTATCAGCTTTTATCTAGTTTCGCTGATGATTGTTTCATAAATTATGTTTTATTAAGAATTTTTATTCATATCATTTCATGGCTGCAGTTTAATTTTAGCGTGTTGTTTTCTAAGCACAACAGCTATTTTTGTGACATTCAGTGTTTTTTATATTAGGATATTTCTAAAATTAAGTACAATTTTCCACCAGACTAATTTAAAATATTTCACGGGAATTTCTTTTCATTCAAGAAACAAATATTTTATTACAAAATCGAAGATGAATATTGATTTGTATGTTTAAATTAATATAAAATTATATAACACAATAATATCCGAATGACATGTTACGATAGGTTCACCACGCTATGAGAAGATAGTAAAATGATTAGCAATGTGTCGGTACCTCGCATCGCTGTGTCCCCAGCCTAATGAGTGGTGCCCCGACGGTGGCAGATGAGTGTTAAAATTTTAAATTGTTGTGTGAACTTTCACAGTCATCGGCCATCGGCCGCTCCCCTGCCGGCGATTTATAACTAACGATACGTACTAAAACAACAATGGTTGATATATTTTTAAGGTTCTGCGTCCAAAGTGTGACAAACAGAACACTATTGTTAACCCTTCCGTCAGTCTGTCTAAAAAGTTTGGAATTTTTGCTGATTTTGTATCTCTGTTGTCGTTATAATAACACACAATGTAATAATACTTACAAGAAACGTAATTTTATTCGCGTTTATGGTACGGAACCCTTTTGCAGAGCCAGTTGGGCTCGCGCTTGGCCATTTATTTTTATTTTCGTCTCGTTCGATCCCGAACGCCCACGGCACGATATGCGATCGCTCCGGAGTGTCGTGAATGCTCCACAGCACGTGCCGCGCTCGCCTTTCACTCGGACGTTTTAGACGATACTTATCGTAATACTTCAGATCAGTTTTATATAAAGTTTTCTCTCTTCACGCTGCAATATTTTTTTTTATTACGTCGCCATCTATTGACAAATCTAATTAATCTACACAATATGAACAATGAGTGTGAACTGTTGTATAATTTGTACAACTCGATTTAACACGTCGCTTGCCACAGGGAATACCTCCATAGTGTCTGTAATGTTGATATTAGCCTTTGTTTAAATAAATACACTATACAGCGATGTTTTTTCATTAATATTCCTGCGTGTGCCATTTGTATTTTCCAATTGAGACTATATTGTTCTGAAGAGAGAAGAATAGCATAATAGTAATAGCAAGATAAGCAAATATATTTTGCAGTCATGTGATTCAAAAATTTACTAAGTGGGAAATTGTTAATTATTTTAATTTTCTTTTTATTGTTATCGATATATAACTATCATTGATTACTTAATTTTTATGATAGTTCATAATTTAAATTTAATGAACATAAAAACACAATTGTTAAAGACGTTATAATTTTTCTGTATAGTATTTTTTAACAATGTTGATCATGTTATGTAAAAATAAATTCGAGGATATATTAATACAAATATATAACTTGCTCGTGGATATGTTGAAAATATACTAGTTATGTTATAAAAAATTAATCAAATTTTTATCAAAAACATGTACACATAGCCATGTAATGAGTTGCAGCATAACGTATCAAATAAATATATCGTATGGCATTACTTGAAGATGTATTCGTAAAATTGTTTATTACTTAATATTTCAAGAAAATTTCGAGAAAAGTATTACTAAGGAATAATAAATGTAACATATAAATAGTAATTATATATTAAAAATTTTCTTTCCTTTTAATAAAACGCGGCTTCATTAATCTCAAGTTACATAAAAACTATTACTTAATATAAAGGAATTGATAGTTACTTCACAAATATTGTAATAAAAATTATATTCAAATGAAAGTATATTTGAAATTTTAGAACGAAGACGATACAGAATTTGTTCACTTAAAAACTTGGAATATACTGAATTAGTCGACATGTTTACATTTGAGGTACGTAGAACCTTAAAAGACTAGTCACAACTTGTAAGTTAGAGTGGCAAATGTGGGAGACCAAAGACTAATAAAAATACATTACGGCTCGGGGTGACTGTGTATAACATTCCTTATCCAGAAAAGAAAGTTTTTTTTTCATTTTTTAAGCCAAAACTCTAAACCCTTAGTTCCCACTATTTCTAATCGACACATTAGATTTAACTCTGTAGGTTGTTAGATGGATTTCGAAAACACATCGGCAAACTCATCTGCAACAAACTTCAAACATTAAGCGAGTCGAATCAGCGAGACAATCCTCGAAGACAAAGACTCGGGTTGTTTGTCACGCGCTGTAAATATTTTGGACGGGGTTTTACGGGTCCCGTAGTTTTATGAGGCTTTCACGCTGACACCATTGTCTTGAGCATCGACCGTCGCCTGATTAGCCATGCCTCGCTCGGGACGCCTATACAAAGTTGTATCTGCGATTTATAAGTTCCGAAATTTGTTTATGACTTTGACGTCTTTCTTTTGTAACCGATAGGTTTATTTTTTTATTACTATAAAATACATAGAGACACGTAAACTTATTCTCTAATTTAAAATAGCATATTTCATTAACATTTAATTTGATTTAAGACGTAAATATAATTTTTATCAAAATTAAGTTCGCAGTTACTTTCCAGATCAAATATGTCTGGCAAATGATATAATTGCCCACAGTAATGCGGTTACTACAAAATATAATTGAATATGTACTTCAAACTATCGAGAATAAGAGTACATTTTTTATGCAACAAAGCGACCCTGGTTAAGTTAAATAATAAATATTAAACTCAATCGAACACAGCTAGTTTTCTTTTCTTCTACGTTTTTAATTAATAATTATCTAAGGAGCTTTAGTGTTGAAATTAATTAAGGATTTAAGTTTTATGAAGAGTCACTATTTCTTCACCATTCTTTATTTATTGACAGCAGTGCCATTCTGTAAGTATTGTAAAAATCTCGATTAATTAAGATTTCATCATTGCATCGAAGCCTCACGAAGTAATTGCATTAATATGTTAGCAAATTACTTGTCCGTGAACTTATAGTGTGACTCGTTAGTGTAATAACAAACAAATTGTTAGACGTATTTGTTACGTATAAATTATAGCTTTCATACTGCGAAAGATCATATGTCTGAAACGGAATATCGTGAATTTGAAAAGTTAATTTTTTTATTTTATTTTTGTTAAAATAATTCCTACCGTTTTTAATTTAGAGTAATCTATTCCTTTGTTCCAAGAATTGTTATTTCAAGACTTTTCTAGTTTCTGTTCGAAATATTTTAAAATTTTCGTGTTATATAATAGGTACAGTCAATCGAAATTATTGCTTTCATAAAAAAAAACTGGTATTAAAAAATTTTGATTTTAATAATATTATATTATATTGATGATTGACCGTCTGGCAGAGCTGATAAGCGATAACTATGTCGCTTGCAGAATCTACAGCCAGCGCGGGGTAGCATAATGAACATTGTCATTGTAATAAAGTAAGAAGCTCTAAGTCATTGCGAAAACATTGAACGTAATAACACTGTCTGTGTAGTAATGATATTTATTGGCTGATTGATTGACCGTGAACCGCAACAATGTGATTATTGGTTATATTAAAGTTAGTTAAATATTAAAAGATTTAAAACACCTATGGAAACTAAATTTGTGTTATAGTTGTGTTAACGTACGTGTATTTCGTCGGTGTATATAGGTACTTTAGCTAATCACTATCTTATTGGCACTAACCAGAACCGGAAGTTGTGCTGGTTCAATTGTTTCACCCATTGTATGGTTCAGATGAAGTATTTGGTTAAAAACTGCTGGTTCTGTCCCGGTGCGCAAAGTGAGGCGACGACGTCAAGGCTGCACTAACCTCGGCGTTTGTGGAGCGTGACGGCGACGTGTTGGCACCCACGGCGTGACGTCAGCACTCCCCCTCACCCCTCTCTCCCCTCCCCGTTGTTTCATCGTCGACAGGTTGAACTGGTAAGTGAAACAAGACCCAAGGATGAAAGCTGTGTACAGAATTTAGTGAGATGATTAAGTTACACCACGGATAATTCTTTAGTACTATATAACATTTTTACATTTTAAATAGTATTACAATGGTATTTTTTTCTTTGTGAAACAAAATTATGTGTCGGGTTCGATAAAACCCTACTATTATCCAGACTCCACTAATAACGGGTTTGATTCTTGGGACACATGCAACTGGTAAATCATTGCTCCTTGGAGGCAGTCAATGAACGACTACTACGACTACGTGTAACAAATAGGAAAGGATGTTTTTACATTATCGTTTTGTACTCACCGCTGTGAGACAGAGAAAATATTCCTTATATAGTATAGTAATTTCCATTTACCTTGTCTCGTGATAAAAATTGTTTTGTAGCAGAATGCAAATTAAAATAATGCTATTTAAATTTCACATTACTCGATATGCGATTTAACATGTTTTACGTGGGTATTACGCAAAAACGGATCATAACAAAATGAAAACTTCCAATAATCAGTCGCATTTCGCACAGCGACATCCGTGGTTCGAACGTGAGGCCCGTTCGACAGAAACCGCAACCCGAAAACACAACTTTCGAACCAACAAAAGGGATCGTTCGTGAATTCGTGATCGTAATAATGAATTTCCCCGACCCGAGGATACAGGGTGTGTAAAAATATGCCGGTTCGATCGGAGAGGCGCGTGCAAAGAGCCCGTTGCCCCAGCATCATTATGGAATTAAACGTAAACAGGTGTGAAATTAAGCTCATTTTTTGTTCGGCTAATAGATTGCGGCGCACTTTTCCGTCCCGAGGCGCTCCACTTACGTAACACCCGACCATTAACGGCGTACGGAACCTCTAAACGCCCCGTTTAAAACTATATAATTTCGCACTAAACAGAATGATTTAGGAGTTTCGTCTCGTTATAAATTTCCACTTTTGTTTTTTCGCATTCGCCTACACCAATTATGAGTGGTTACGTACCGACAAAGAGTTTTTTGGTAAGAATTCGAACACGTGATTGATGGCCGATTATTTAAAATTATATCTAAAGATGCTTCTGAGTTGTTATCTTAAATGATTGCAACAATTTTGTTACATGGTTTTCCGATTCAATACAACATTGTTATTATTTTATTGATGAATGAATTAATTAAAATTTACTCGAAGTAGTTGTAAGATTTTTAAACTTTTTTAAATGCTTGCCACTTTAAAAAGGTTAAATATTGTTATTCTTATTTAGCTTTTATCAATTACTCTTTTGTACGTGCGAGCTGAACAGGTAGGGAAGTTGCGTGTTTATACAGTGACATAAAATTATGCGCGGAAAACTATACGGACTTGTTACGCGGTAAGAACGCTTTATGTTTCTAGAAACGTATAGAAATTTCTAGTGGTGAGATTTTCAAAGAAACGAAAAATTATAAACAATGTTGGTTCGCCATCAAGAAACGTTGCTGACGCCGTGTTCCATGTTTGGTGTTAAATGTTGTCCAATATGTTTTGGTAATACACCAGGCTTGCACCCACTAACCTAGTGCGCAATATGACATTTGATTTTGTGTCGCAATCTATTTTGTAATCTATTTCTGTTCTGATAAGGTGTGAACTTGCATTTCAGTCTTTCACGTCTGTGTTAAGAGGATACGTAGTGTGTCTACTGTTTATTTATTGCAAGTCATAATGATTACAACGTTACATTTATAATGAATCACATAAAACATATAATATGACCTATACCTTAAAGTACACATTTGTAATGTAGTTTTATGTCTGTTACTTCATATTTAACGACTACCTCCAAGAGTCTTCAGACATACCGTTAGCTTTACCGTTCAGTAAATTAATTCGTGGTAAAGTAATAGGCAGCGCTTTTCGTAAGTCTTATGATTGTTACATTGGCAAAGATTAATATGGTATAAATTGATTGTATATACGTGAATAAATTAGAATAATCAACTTACAAAAACTTGTATCACGTGGATGAATTCACTGGTGGTCCAGGAAAGTGCTATTGATAAAAATAAATAGCAAAATACACATATGGCGATAAATAAGTACACGTATAAAAGAAGTCGTGGGTAAACAAGCTGGCAATGATCGATTATTATCTTTTTTAGTCGACGACCAAGATGTTCTCAAATTCAAACATATATATTTACGACACACATTTTAATATGGTAGTCCTATATTGATGATATCCTTTTTGACTGAAAAAAGTATAATGCAAAGTTTTCATCCCAAAATTATTGGAAAAAATATATATACGAAAGAAGTTTTTACACTCTCTATTTACCGTCTTTTCGATTTTGATAGAAAGTCATTGATACGTACAAAAAGATAAGGGGATATATTTCTTATGCTAAAAAAAATATCACGGGATGGTTTATTGTTCTTGTTTGAGGCTATTATAATATTGACGCTATTTTATTTCTTTACTCAAAAACTTTTTCGGTAAATAAACATTAGAGTCATTATGGCAACGCAACGCGCTGTTCATCGAAGGCGCCGGCGCGTCTCATCCATAAACTCAAGTGTTCTCCACATATAAATTGAACAAACACTCGTGTGTCATGCTGGTGGAGAACTGCGCCCGGTGGGCTCTTGTTTTAAATCCGTTACAATTTATTAAAGCATCCGAGCAGTTGCTCACACAAAAATTACGTAAAACCATTTGTATAGTCGCATAAAATATAAATAGAAAATAAAACTTTTCTCCTCACATCTCTAAATCTGTTTAATATTTGCTGCTGACAGATGTTAATAATTGAATATAATGCATTTCTAGTTGGATTACTTTGCTTTTCTTATTTTTTAATAAATCGCTTAAAACTGTCAGAAATTAATGAAATACATATTTCATATGTACGATAAGGTAGATACATTGAAAATTCGAACCGCGATCCGGAAATAATTAATTATTATAGTAAAACTATGAAATAAGTACACGCATTAAATATGTTGACAAAAATTTTTGATAATTAGTGAGGACGTTTATTTTCTGATAATTATTTCCTAAAAAATTGAATCATTAAGGAGATTCAGAAAAAAATTGCAAAAGTGAAAACATTTGGACTGAAAATATTTGGATGACCATATTATTTACTTAAAAGTGATTGAAATCAAAATTTTACGGACAATATTTTTAATGATTAAAATCGATGTCCGTGTAGTTTTACGTAAGCTATCCAAAACTATTAAATAAAAATTAATGCGTGCCGAGATCGGGCCAGATAGCGCAATCCGTGTCGGACATTATTTGTTTTTAATTATTCAGGGGCTCGAGTCCGCCCCTGGCTAATGACTCTATCTCAAGCGATTTATGAGTGGCTCCCGGCCCTTTGTTTTTTATTATTTCCACCTATTTGACGGTTGATTGAGAACTTACTAGATTTGGTAGAACGCTATTTGTTCACGAAGCATTTAACATTTATCTGTTTATTTATTAAAATACATTCATAATTACACAGCAGAGAACGTAACTAACTATAAGGTAAATTTCATAAAGAAAACATTTTCAGCAGCGTGAATTCATACTTTTATATTTATGTATTGAGAATGAAAGTATTTTTAGAAACATTTTGTATTGTACGATATCGACGTGTGTGCATAAACTATAATAGATCATTTGCTAAGGGCGGATTGAGATAATTAATAGTATCGTTTTGCTGCAGTATTGGCGCATATTTAAAAGTAGATACACAAGCGTTTGTTGTAGCTTTAGTTCTTAATTATGTAATTTTTCATTAGACCTATGGCGCAGTGCTAGTACTCTCATAAAAGCCCGAAAGTCTGGCACACTCCATTCAAGCAATATAGTGCACTAAAATTAATACATTATACTTATTATAAATCAGATGAACTCGAGGTCAAATGTTAGTCCATTACTGATGTAAAAAAATATTACCTAAAATTATACTTGTAAGCTGTTTTTAAACCCAACGTATCAGACTTATTCTATCTACCACTGTATAAAACATTGTAAAAACATAAAAAAGTTTATTTCTAAAACAATTAAAACTTGGTGTTAATGGTGATCCAATTGTTATTTATAAATTACGTCCAACATTAAGTAAGAAACGATAAACATGTGCCAGTGAATATATGTTTTGCGAAAATAATCTGGGCTTAAAGTCGGGACAAATATTTCAGCTTTATTTTACTAATCTTTGCACGAGGATAATTCTTTCTCGGAAGTTTCACGTAAATTCAGTATAGACATTGAAAAAATTTGAAAGCAAAATATTTGTTGCCTATTATGTTAAAAAATATGACGTCACTTTATCCTTTGATAAACGATATCACGTAATCTATGTCCATATCAGTTGTACGAACGATTTCCTTAAATAGTGACTCATTAGAAATTACTCAGCCGTTTCATTTCGTAACGTTATCAGAAGAACTTTTTGAAACCTTTTAGCGTGGTTCATTGCGACCGCCTCAAAGGGTAACACGCAATCGATGCATTACGAATAATATGTGCTTAGCGTACGTGCGTATGGCGGACATAATATTTAAAATGTCAGAGTTCACACTAATTAACCTGATAAATACAATTTAATACTTCGACCGGAACGTAAGCACAGCTTAAGTATATGATTCTATATTTACTCACGGTTAATCTCTGTTGTCGGAGACCATCCAGGCAAGACTGTAGTGTCATATTTTTTTCAACAATAATAAGCTAACTCTTGAACTATTTTACGCATCATGTTTACTGTCTATGAGGCCGTATATGATTAAGAATACTCGCGCACAATATTTGTCTCACGTGCCTGTCAGCACATAGCAATGCTGTTATGGAAGCAGACTAGCATTGTTGTTCAAATTCTTCAGTGTATAAGTAATCATTGGTGTAATAGAAACAAAATCAGGTACTTATCTGAACGGACATAACTGCTTAACAAAAGCATTTTCCGTATATAAAGGAAGAACATTTTAAATATCTTGGACGTCAACTAAAGTCACTGGTGCCACTACTGATAAGTTATCTTTTCGCATGAAAGCTGGTCAGACCTCCTTGAGGAATCCGAAATTTTAATTATTTTAGCCACATGAATAAATTCTTTATAACTTTAAGTTTTTAATCAAATAATTAATAAAATAGAAGCGACCGCGATATTTGTACGCCTGGTCAGCTACCGCCCTGATCGTTAATTTGTCGCCATAATAGCAAGCCAGTCTTTCGGCAGTTATATATGAGTGAAAAACTTCAAGTCCTTATAACAATCTCCTCTAATCGCCTAA